>PVHP010002197.1:0-93715 GCA_004024765.1 Zapus hudsonius | reverse complement strand
CCTCCTCCGTGGGCTGTCTGTATTAGTCCTTGTGGCAAGGGATCCTGTATATCTTAGTACTCATCCCGGTCTTCCTGGCCCAAGTGTGTTGTTACTGATGGGTGCCATGCCTCTGGACCATCTCCCCCACCACGGCTCTCACAATCTTTCCGCCCCCTCTTCCACTCAGTTCCCTGAGTCGTGGTGGGTGAGTATTAAGGCTGCCTTAATGTTGCGAGCTTAGGGGTCCTTGTGTCAAAAATCCTTGTTTTCTGTCTCATTGACCTATCCTGTGTTGATTGAATGGCTGTGGTTATAGGTCCCTTGTTCATCTGTCATTGTCTGCTGGGTTCCCTATGGATCCTCCACCATATGACTGTGGTGGCTCCTCTCTTGCCAGGATCTCAGCCATCGGCCTACGGTGGGTTGGTAGGGTTAGATGAGCCACAGCTCTCTTGTTGCATCCTTCTCTGCAGGGTTCCATATGGATCCTCCACAATATGACTGTGGTGGCTCAACTCTTGCCATGATCTCAGCTTTCTGCCTGCTGTTGGGTGGTAGGGTTATATGGGCCACAGCTCACTTGCTATATCCTGAAAAATATAAACACAATCTCCATCGGAGAGTAGGAACAGTATAGGTTAACAAATATACAGCATTCTGGATTACCTAGTTTCTATTTTTAGTAGCCTCCCTGTCAGATGTTCGCATAGTGCATCTTTCCTTGGAAGCCTAAGAGTATGGGATCTGGTGCATATTGCTCTAAATCCCCATTTCCAATCAAGGGTTCCCCCTCACTGAGTGGAATATTTGGCCGAATTTAGTAGCTGTTGATTGTCTCCCCCAGGCCCAGGCTCCTTCATTGCACAATTGCTCCTTTCTTGGTTTGCTGTTCTCTCCCAGTAGGAACTGTATCCAGCCTATTCATGGCCGCAGACTATGTTTCATGCCAATGGTCTGTTTCGCTGATTAGCTTCCCCTGGCAGCTTGTGCAGTGCCCTCCAGCTCTTCACTAACTGCCATCTGGGGGTTGGTTATTCCAGACCTCACTGGGACTCTCGATGAAGATCGATGGCATTCTGTGGTTTCTTTAGCAACAGGATTTTGTCTCAGGCCTGGGGATGGCGTTCAAGAGCCTTGACAGAATTCTGTCTTGTTTTTGGATCCTCATGGGTCTCTTTGGTCAACAGCTCAGTGAGGGAAGGGACCGGTGACTGGGACCTGGGGCTTTCAGACTGCTCAATTATTCACAGACTTTGACATTCTCCCCTGCTACTCATGACCCCTCTTGCCAGTTGACGCCCACTATTTACTCTTTAGGTTACAGTATGCTCGTGAGGATTTTATGTTTTTGAACCTAATTTGGAATGGCCTCCTGCTTAAGCCATTCCCCTCCCCCTTCCCTTACCCCTTATTCATAACCTCTCACTTCTTTCTACTAGTCTGCATAAAGAAAACAGTTATCCTGGTTAAGGACCGCATATGAGGGAGAGTATGCGGCATTCAATTCTCTGTTCTTTTGAGTGTTCGCTTAGTAAGATCTGCTCAAAGTCAGACCATTTTTTCCTAAATTTTGATATTTCATTTTTCCTTTCAGCTGAGTAGAGTTCCATCGTATAAATATACCACAGTTTCGCTGTCCATTCCTCCAAGGATGGGCATTTGGGTTGATTCCAATTCTTGGCTATTATGAATTGAGCTGCTATAAATATAGTTGTACAAAATTTTCTGCATCGAGATGTGGCGTCTTGCGGGTAGATGCCTAATAGAGGGATAGCTGGGTCCATTGGTAGTTCTATGTCCATTCTGTCTAGAAGTCTCCACACTGCTTTCCATAACGGTTGAACAAGTTTGCAATCCCACCAGCAGTGAATGAGGGTTCCTTTTTCCCCCGCAGCCTCACCAGCAACGATTGTTGTTGGTTTTCTTTATGATTGCCATTCTGACAGGGGTAAGATGATATCTCATTGTGGTTTTGATTTGCATTTCCCTGATGCTTAAGGATGCTGAGCACTTTCTTAAATGAGTCAAGGCCATTTGTGTTTCCTCCTCCGTGAATTCTCTGTTGAGATCAGTACCCCATTTTGTGAGGGGGTACTTGTTTTTTAAGCCAAAGAGGTGATCATTTAGATAAGTGGAATTGTTACTAATTAGAGGAGAGAGCTAACTTATCCTGGGTATGAGCTAGGGCATCTCACTGCCTTGCTCTGTATCCTAGTGTGTGCTTCTTGTTCACAATATAAAGAACAAAAGCTTGCTTACACAGAGGTCCCAAAATCAGCCACAGATTCCATTTAAATTCATCAAAGTGATACAGTAGTCAAAGCAGTAAGGTTCTTAGAAAAATTTGCAAAATTTTGAGGTTTTTAGGTTACTAGTAAGCAATACTTGGTCTATTCTTAAAAAGAGTAAATCTGGTAGCTTTTAAAGATGTAGTACGGATAAGATTTGAAATGTTATTTGACAGCATGCCTCCAATTGAGATACATATATGCATTTTGATCACTAAAAATACTAGAGATATTTAAAGTTCTTGGCACTTTGTTCATTTTCAAGAAAAAGAGATTTTGCACAAATAAGGTTATGTTGAGGCTTCACTTTTTAAAGACACTGTGTGGGTGACTGTCCTGGTATGGTCCTAGGGACACTGTTACAAGTTAGTTCCAGGCTTCCTGCTGAATAATGAAGCATGCACATTTTACCTCAGGAATAAAAGGGTATTCTTTTAGTCTAGAGGTTGACATTAGTGTAAGCTTTATGCTGGAAGAGAAGCCATTTGAAATGTTAATATTTAAAGGAAGAATAAATTATGACAATACTGGTCCTTTTTGATAAGAGGAAGAAAAATTCTGCAAAATTTCTTGGGCTTGGGGGCTGGACAGATGGCTTAATGGTTAAGGCATTTGCCTGCAGAGCCCAACAACCTGAGTTCAACTCCCCAGTACCCATGTAAAGCTGGATGCACAAAATGCTACATGCATTTGGAGCCCATTTGCAGTGGCTGGAAACCCTAGCATGCCCATTCTCTTTTTCTCTTGTCTATCTCTCTCTGCTTACAAATAAATAAATAAATAAATAAATAAATAAATAAATAAATAATAAATCTTCTTGGACTCTACTTACAAAAACATTAATATACTTACAACTGTGTTTGTGAAAAGGTAACTTTGAACTTTTAAAAAGTTTATCTGATTTTTAAATGTTTATGATATCCACTATGAATTTCCTCTTTCCTCAAATGCATTTGCACATATATTATTTCTTTGGATCATAGAGATGGTTGACCCCAATAACTAATGATTCCTTGTCTATTGGACAATGAAAAATAGGGAATTTAATTTAATAATATATGCTTTATTACACAGACACCCCCCGAGTCATTGTGTTTGATTCTTTGCACTCATGTACCATCACAAACATTTAGAAATAAAAAAAATTCTCCTAATAACTGAAAGTAGACGCTACAAAAATCACTTGGAGATGAATTATATTTACTTTTAAACCTTTCCCTATAAAAGTACATTTTATAGAATAGAGTATTTTAGAGTAAAGGTATTTTACAGAATAGAGTACAGAGACTCCCACTTACTTCTCCAGCCCCTGGGCATTTGCACTACTCAGTTCATAATAATAACAGTTCTAATGTGAAGTAATTTATTTTACTCACTAAAACTGGTTTCTAGGCAATGACTAATCTTCTGAACAGGCTGTTAGACAAATAGATGGCAGGTATAATTAATCTTTTAAAGCTGGAAAAAGAAACCAGGAGGAAGTAGAAGACATTTCACACACACCACCTCATTTATACTTCATCAAACCTTATGAGGTAAGGGTGCCTCTCTTCATTGGACCGATGAGGAAACTGGCTTAGATAGGTAATGAATGTGCTGAAGGTTACTGTCTTTGTAAACAGCAAAGCCAGGATTTAAATTCAAATCTGACTTCAGAAACCATGTTTTGTCCAGTCCAAGATGTTTTTGTTTAAGTGACTTATCCAGAATTACATAATCAGGAGTAATGGAGTTGGACACAAAACAGTACCAGTGCACTCAGCTGTGTTTGAGCAGAATCCCCACAGAAAACCCAACAGTCAATCCCTACTCATGAACCAACAATATCTCACTTCGTTTTCTTTCTTTTATTGCTAGTCCAGATTTGGTCCACATACTCAACATCTTAACTAAATAACAGATTTGATTTCTCTTGAAACCTACCATAAATCACCCTGAGAAGGTAAGCCTGCAAATCAAGGAAATAAAATCTAAAGAAATCCCATCAAGCACTACTATTTAAATGGGGGTTTTAACCACAGTGAAAACTATGGATACGGTCAGCAGACTTCTGGTGACCAGTGATCAGGTTGAATGGGGCAGGAGGAGGGGCACATGAACTTGACATCTTCAACTAGCTCAGCACTCCAAATGTTCTCTTCTCAATCTGTAGCTCATCTTCCAACCATTCTTCCTTACCTACTTCAAAACCAAGATTCCCCAAGTACAAGAGAAATAACAAAGAAGAAAAACAAGAGTGCTTACGTACACTTCATCCTAGTATCATCGTGGGAGGTTGAAATTGCACCGACATGTCAAGGATCAAAAAAATTGATATAGTCTAAAGTGAAGGGTTAATTCAGCATGGATTGCAACAGATTCAGGTAGAGCCAGGTTCTTCTATCAACCTCAATACGGTGAAAGCAATGGAAAGTAAACCTCTTTCCTAACCAGATAGCTCTGTTTGTTATCCGCTGGATGACTGAGGCAGTTTCTGCACTTGTGTCTGAATGATGAACCCCAGTGTTTTGGAAAAGGAATAAGGTCATTCCTGAGGCCAGTTGGGAGCCAGCTCTCAAAAGATCAGAGAATTGGCTTGCATGGCTGTTAGGGACAACGGCACTGACTTGCTGAGTAAACACAGCCTGATGGTCACCATTTTGTTCTTGGGTGCATGATGAGGATGAGTAACCAGGGAGAGAGGACAGAAATATCATGTCACAGGGTTGCACAAGTATGGTGTAGTGCCTTGTTTCCTGCTGGGGAAGTTCAGACAGTTGAAGGCGCCATCTTGATGGGATGTTCCCTGTTCAATTGGTCCTATGAGGCATATTCAGCACTTAACCCAGCCGTAGACTTAAACGTTGTCTTGTAAAAAATCCAGCTGTTCTGACACAGTGGAAGAGAAGCTCGCATTTTTGTGTGTTTGCATATTCTGAGTGAGAGAAGAGGGCTCGTTCTCACTCATCCCTTTATGGGGCCTTTGGTCAGGAATGACCCCAGCCCTGTTCTCAGACCTTGCGTCACTCTGCAGGGTCTGGGTTTCTTCCCAAGGCTGACCGCAGAGCTGCTGTCAGAGAGGCGATCTGAGTGTGCTAGAGATTCCAGGAACTTCACATCTTGTGCTTTGTTTGGTTTCTAGACTGAACACACGCCTGTATTCAGGTAAAGGAAAAACTAAATAAAGCAATTGATGTTTCTTTGATGACCCAAAACAGACAAACTCTGAAATATCCATGTAACAAAAGACCTTGCTGGGCTGCTTAGAAATAACCAACTTTTGCAAATATTTGTACTGGCAATACAGTGTGTATATTAAAACATTGTTAGTATGCCCACGTATAGAAGTTTGAAACCCATCAAATAATTCTCACCATATGCCAAGGTTTCTGCATAAGCTCATATTTCAAAACAAATGGAATGGTTTCCTTAAAAATGTTCTGATACAATGAAGTTTCTCTATCATTTTTTTTAAAGGTTTACAGTCACCGTGGCATTGTTTTTATGATTCCCTCCACTGGCTTTCAACTGCATAGCCCAAATTAATAATCTCAGCATCAATAAAATAGAACAGTAAACACTGTTATCTATTGATTAATGTGCATGGACCACCATTATGCTGAGAATTTTTTATATGTTATTTTCTTAATACTCACAACAGAAAGTGATTAAGTAGGCTTACTCTGTATGTGCCAACTTGACTGAACTGTGGGATCCTCCAATTGGATCATAGGTAAACATTATTCAGGGTATACCTGTGAAGGTACTTCTGAAAAATATAAGCATCTGAATTAGTAGTCTGAGGAAAGCAGATGGTGCCCCTCAGTCTAGGGGAGGGGCACATCTAATCTGTTGAGGGCCTGGATAGAACTAGAAGCAGACTGAATTCCCTCTCCATCCAGCTGCATGAGCTGGGACAAGACCTATTTCTGCCCTAAGTGCCTCTGGTTCTCAAGCCATCAGCTCTGATTAGCCATCGTCCTTGGCTCTACATTTTGCATATAGCAGATCATGGAGCTTCTTAGCCTTCATAACAATGAGACAATTGGTTTCTATTTCTCTGGAGAACTTCGATAAGCAACGTATGCATCAGGCATTGTTATAAAAGTTGTATGTTTACTAGCTGCCGTGGTGTAATATGGGCTCTAATGGGCTTAGCCAGCCTGCCTTTTCTGCTCTGTGGTCTGCAGCATATGTAACCTCTCTCTTTGGCTGGTTCCACTCCATGCCTGAAGCTTTCCTCACTAGACATCCCATGGTTCTGGAATCTCTGGTATTCTGGAGTCTCTGTTTTGACTTGGGCTTCCCAGCTTCATGGAGTGGCTGTTCAGTCCTTTCTTGCAGGGCATCCAGTGCTCCCGCTCATTACCTGAACTCACTGGCTCTCTTCAACCCTGGGACATGCATGACTCCATGATCTCATCAATCTGGCAAAATTGATCCCTGCAAAATCAGTACCACATGGATGATGATGCCAAATTCTGCTGCCAGCTTGAGATATAGCCGTCCCCCTCCTCCTCGGACCACAGTGTCATGGGCCTCTGGGTGCCTTCCAGGCTGGCTCTGGGGAAAGACTTTCCAAAGTAGTCATTTTAAAGCAAGAAAAGTCTCTGGTCTCCCTTAGGACACCTTTCCTATTGTGCCAGTGCAGAATATGAAGCTTCTCTTTCATGATGCCCATGTCTTTAACAATTGCAGATGCTTTGTCTGCATACTCCTTATCCCACACTCCTCTCCTTCCCACACTTGCAACTTGCTTACACATCTCTCCTTTCCAATTGGTATGTTTTCCCATATCTGTCTGTTCTTTCTCACAGTAGAGTTGAATATGGCAGTGGGTAATAACCACACCACAACCTGAATGCTTTGTGTATCTAAATTTCCTCTGCTAACCAATGTAGTTCATTTCCTTTGAATTCAGACTCAATCAAAATTTAAGGACATGGGCAGAATATAACCATGTTTTTTTTTTTGTCAGAATATAGCATGAATACCCTCTAGCACAGTTACCAATTGAGACCTTGTTTTCCACTAAGACTTCATGAGCCCAGGCTCCATGCATAGCATTTCTCCCACATGCTGGTCTTCTATGTTACCTCCACAATGGTCCACTAAGCTCTGCATATGGCACTCCAGGGCTTTTCTGGCTCCAAATTCTTCCACATTCTTTCTGAAAACCAGTTCCAAAGGCCTAAGAATCAATAGGTCATGTTTATTACAGTATTGATCCCGCTGATTAGAACCAATTTTTTTGTATTTTTTTTTTATCATCGCTGAAACAAACTACCTGACAGAGCAACTTAAGAAAGAAAGAGTTTACTTTTGCTCAGAGTTTGGAGGAAATGGTCCATCGTAGCCGGAAGGCATAGTGACAGGAGCATGAGGCAGCTGGTCACACTGTGCTGGAGTCAGGAAGCAGAGAGAGAAGAAGGCTATAGTTGTCTTTCTCCTTTTCATTCTGCCTGGGATCTCAGCTCATGGAATGATGCTGTTCACATTCAGGGTGGATCTTCCCCCACTTCAGTTAAATCTCTGTGTGAATGCTCTTGAAGACACACCCTGAAGGTTCTCTCCTAAGTCATCCTCAAACCTGTCAAGTTGATGATCAAGGTTAACCATCACAGGAGCCCACGGGCCAACATTAGTCTTACAAGGGAACTTTCCCCCATTTTGCTAATTTTAAACTTCTTTACAGTTCTTTACAGTTAGGATCAGATATCATTTTATAAGCTCCATAAGAGTCAATAATAGCCCACATTTTGTATTTGCAATTACATTATATTAATGGCCAAAACAGTGACAGTTGCTTCTCTTGTCAGTCCATTCTTAAGAGATACCAGAGTTAAGGTTTTCCTTAAAACCTTCAATGGCTTGATTTTTTTGATTTGAGTGTAAAATGTCCCCCTTAGGCTCACGTATTTGAACACTTGGTCTCCAGTTGGTGGCTGTTCAGGGAAGGAGGTGGAGCCTTGCTAGAGGAAGTTGGTTGTTAGGGGTGGAGTTTTACTTTTTACAATTCAGTTTCACTTCTTGTTTGCCTTCTGTTTCTTGACTGTGGATGCAATGTGAACAGCCAGCCTCCCACCAAATACTTTTCTCACCATGTGGGAATGTAATCTCCTTCGAAATGTAAGCCAAAATAAACCTTTTCCTTCCTTGACCTGCTTCCTGTCAGGTATTGATCTTGGTGAGGAAAGTAATCAATGCACTTGCTATTGTTTGAGAGTGAGTTTCAAACTTCTTAGCATGGCATGGGGGGGGCCCTAGATTTCAGCCTTGTTAGTTTCTGTCATCCACTCTGCCATGTGATCACCTTAGCTCCTCAATGTTCTCTGGTACCTGTGGACATGCAGACAAGGCTCTCTCCATCTGTAGCTCAAGTTCCCTCATATTCCTAGGCCCCATCATCTCTGCAGACACTTTCCAACCAGTCTTCTTGCTTCTGTTCCTCCCTTTCAGTTCTTTCTCTACTCACCAGCCAGAACAGCCTTTCTAAAATTCAAACCTGATCATACCATGCTTATGCCCAGGTACTTGTAATTGTAATAGAGGGTGTTTCATTCACCTTCTCATTGCTGAGACAAAATAACTGACAAAAAGTCAATTCAAGGGGGAAGGGTGATTTCTGCTTACAGTTCCAGGTCACAGTCATCATGGTGGGGAATGCACGGTGGCAGCAGCTGGTCATATGCAGCCCAATAGTAAAGAAGCAGATAGGAGTGATGAATGCCACTGTCTAGCCTTCCCTCTCCTTTTTATAGAGTCCTGATCCCAGGCCCATGTGTGGTGCTGCTCATGGTTAGGCCTTATCAGCATAATCCTTCCCAAATGATTCTAGGTCCTCCTGTCAAGTTGGCAATCAACATAAACCACCACAGAGGGAAAATTCCAGATTCTTTCAGTAGGCCCTTCATGACCATATGCAACTTGTATCTCCAGCCTCATTCCTCACTGCTCTCTTAAATGGGCCCTTCCAGCCCCAGGCCTTACAGAAAAGGCCCCTTTGCTCGGGGTATTTCTCCTCTGCCCACACCTGGTCAGCACCTGTTCTATGTTAAGTGTCAGCTGATAGGTCACCTCCAGAATACTACCTTGTCTCTTGTCCATGCTCAGGGTCTCCCCAGCTGAGCACATACTGTGCTAGACAGTGTTCTCTACATAATAGACCCCCTGTTCAGTTTTACTCCTGTTCTACTGTATGTCATGGCCTGAATCTTTTGTTTTTTTTTTAATGTGTGCTTTGATGTGTATGTGTGTGTGTGTGTTGCAAAATACATGTGCCCCATGTGCATACATGCAGAGCCCAGATGATGACATTATATGTCTCCTCTGTGATTGTTAGGTTTTGTTGTCAACTTGATCGTTTTAATTATCATGGGTAGGTCTCTGAGGATTTTTACAGGAAGGGAAGGTAGCCTCTCAGTAGGGGGAAGGATGTAAAGAAGCTCAGGGGAGCTAGAAATGAACATCCCTTTCTGTGTGGGCAGTGCAGGAAGGAAATTCCAAAGATTCAAAAAGCCATTAAGTCTGGGATACGATTGCAAGACCCCACCCTAAGGCTGTATAAAGTGGAGATTTATCTCCCTTCTGTCCCCTGTCTGTTTGCTGTTCTGTAAGTATGGTATTGGTGATGTGTTTCCCTCTCTTCTTGGGCCTGTGAAAGAGGGCCAGCCTCTTTTGCCATTATGGAACTTCCCCTGGATCTGTAGCTTCAATAAATCCTTTCCTCCCATAAATTGTGCCTGGTTTGGAGATTCATCCCAGCGACATGTGTGTGTGTGTGTGTGTGTGTGTGTGTGTGTGTGTGTGTGTGTGTTGCAAAATGCATGTGCCCCGTGTGCACACATGCAGAGCCCAGATTGTCCCCCTCTATTGCATTTTTGTGATTGTTTCCTTGAGTTGGAGTCTCTCAATGAACCCACAGCTTCTGTCTTTGGTTAGACTGGCTAATCTGTGAGCCCCAGTGATTCTCTCGCCTCTGCTCCTCACAGGATTGGGGGTAACAGGTATGCATGGTCACACCTAGATTTTACATGGGTGCTGGAGAACAACTCAGGCCATCTCAGGTCCTCATGTGTACATGGCAGAGTTCTTCACCAATAAGCCATCTCCCCAGCCTCCTATGGCCTGAATCTTGCCAGTGTCTGTCACTGAGTTCTGTGTTCCCAAGTAGACAGGACTATCATTTTAGTCACTATAATTTCCCCAATGCCTTCCTTCCATGTGGTAGGAATTCAGTCACCATCGAAGAAAGAAAGTGAGCAAATGAACAGATATCTGGTATGCCTACCTTATGCAATTCCTGCTTTGTGTTAAATGATGACTATCACCTTGTCTCTTCTCTAAAACTGCCCCTGCCCTGTCTCCTCTCTGGAATTAACTATGACCTTCTCTGTGATCTCCTGGAAATGTGCTAAAACAGAAATAGTATATTTGGCAGGACTAAAAATATGGTCCAGAAAAGCTGCAAGCTCTTTGAAGGCAGGGAATGAATACACACACACACACACACACACACACACACACACACACACACACACACACGGTTTTTTGGACCTGGAATTCACTATGTAGTCTAGGCTGACCTTGAACTCACAGTGATCATCCTACCTCTGCCTCCCAAATGCTGAAATTAAAGGCTTGTACCACCATGCCCATCAGGGATCATATTGTATCCACTTGAAGTTTAGGCCCCAGCACAGGGTCAGCCACTCAGACTAAGTGGTCTCAGGTTGGCCTTAAACTCACAGCAATCCTCCTACCTCTGCCTCCTTAGTACTGGGATTAAAGGCATGAACCACCATGCCCAGCTATTCAATAAATATTTGTTGAACTGAATTCTGCATAGTGCCTATCCAGTCCTGTCAGCTAAGACATTTTATTAGGATTATACTATCACAAAAGAAAGAAAATAAAGGAAGCAAAGAAGACATTAAGGCCATATGTGTTATTGTGATGAAACAATGCATGACATCCCTATAACGTAGTCCAGTGTCTGCTCCCAGAGCTCTCTGCTCCTGCCACCTGGACATGTGGGCACCTGGGCATCAGGCATGTTGTCTCTGAGCATACCTCTCTATCTCGTGACTCCAGCTTGACTTCAGCCTAGCACATGCTCATCCACTTGGCAAGTAGCCATTTGCTGTGACATAATTCACTGAGAAAGGCAACTTAAAGGTGGAAGGATTTGCTTTGGCTCACAGTTTTAGGGTGCAGTCCATCATGGCAGGGAAGGCATGTGGCCAAGGGAGTCCTGTAGCTGTGGTGACAGGAGGATGAGGTAGCTGTCATAGAGTGTACAGTTAGAAGCAGAGAGAAATGAATGCTGTGCACGGCTTGCTCTTTCTTATTCAGTCTGAGGTCCCAGGTCATAGGATGGTACAACCCTGTTTAGGATGGGTCTCCCTTCCTCAATTAACCCTCTCTAGAAGCACCTCCAGAGATACGCTAAGCTGTGTGTCTCCAGACACAGAGACAATGAAGATTAGCCATGACATCACTCCTTTCTATCATGTCAACATTCATAGATGAACAAAAACTGTACTGTAGCAGCTAGCAAACCAAAGCCAATAAACACCATTTGCTACATCAGGTCTAGGGCTCAAGCATCCCAAGGAGCTGTGTCTTCAAAGAGAACTTCAAAGAGTCACCCTGATCCCATTCTCAAGTTCACGCCTCCTTGGCTGGAAGCTTCAGCGTCACGCAAATGCCCAGCTTAGACATGTTCCACCTTTCACTCACTTATCATACTTTTTTGGTCATTTACTTGGATAATTGCCCCTCTGCAACTTCATTTTATGATTTTTTTTCTGTTTCTAGGAATTCTTCAATTCTCACTAACTAACCTGACTTTTCTTCCCAACCTAGTTTCTCTAAATTTTCTCCTCTCTTCACTAGCTCACCCCTCTAGGTCTTCTCACTTTCTCCTTCAGTTCACTTCCAAAGCATTTCTAAAGGAGACATTGCGGTTTAGATACTGGAAATATATGAAAATAATAAATAGTGTGCTCTTCCAAAGAGCTCTCCTAGACTTGGAAACACACAGCAAAGAGCCAGTACAGGACAATCTTCCCTGAAAATAGACCCTGAAATAAAGATTTGGTTGCCATTTGTTTATTTGGGAGGTAATTGAGGAAGCATATTGAAGAAGTGAACCAGAGTAGGAAAAGCCAGTCATGAAGTAGTTGGTAAATGAATGGGCACCTGGGGCTCAGTCTTGATGGGAACACTGTGCAATGGTGTAGACACCCTTTGGAATATCCATGAATTCCTGTCCCTCATGGGTTAAGGACTACCTCTGAGATATTGATCCCTAGCGCTTTTACCTACGTCAGGTGGGAATGGCAAGCTCCTGTGGTCAGAGAAAGGCCCTAGGATGCAGGCACTTGTAAAACAGAGCCATGGACATGTGGGAAAAGCCTTCTTGCATCCAGCTGGTTTCTGGTGTTCTAATGGGATGCGAGGGAGGTACCAACAGCTCCCACTACATGGACAGAGAGCTGCAGGTATTGAGGGGGGCACTGATCAGGAGTATGTTTGTAGAGGTGCCACCTTGGCAAAGTTGTGCATGTGAATAGGGGACCTGGTGCACTGAGCATGGAGATGGGAAATAGTGTACTAAAGTGGATACTTCAGGTGACTGGCTACAGAGAAGCCTGACCAAGAGGACACAAGGGGTGAGGTGAGATCGGAGAGGTCTGATAGCATCTGCATTCTATCTTTTCAATACCAAGATGAAACCTGTAACCAAGTGGTGAAAGGGTTTTGTTAGCATTGGCCACAAAGGAAGGTCTTGGTTATTGTGGCGAATATTTACAACAGCTTCTCACCATTTTCCAGATTGACAGTGACCCTCTATAACACACACACACACACACACACACACACACACACACACACACACACACACACACAAACACACTTCTGTGTCCATGTAACAGATACTGGATACTTGGGTGAACAGGCCAGGAAATCCTACCATGGATCTAGATTAGTCTCTAGATTTCTTGAACATATTTAAACCTTCTAGAAATTTTAGCATTTGGCATCCTGTTTTCCTTCAGTTTGCTAATTCATTTCCCTGGAAAGAGGGATTTCCTTTTCCTGAACTTTTAAATTTCACTCTAGTCTTTAGCAGAGAAATATAGAATAAAGACCTCAAGGAAAATGTGACATTTTCATCTCTTATGAGCAAGTGTAATTTGGAGTCCAAGGAAAACAGAGCCTGTGTTATCAACAGAAGAAATGAGACCCTCACAGGGGAGAAGAACAGTAAAGATTGGGTGAGTCTCACTTTGAGCATACACCACTGCACTTAAGTAATAGATGAATAAGCCAGAAACATGGAGAGTGGAGAAAGTGCCCTGTTCTCTCTGCTTTCTGCATGTGCCTGACATTTGTCTTGGTGGGGTGTGCATGACCGAGGCTTCGCTGGTCCTTAGCAGAAGCCTTTCATGGTGTTCTTTCTCCACTGCAAAGGAAAAACATTCCAATGATAAAAATTAAGAATATTTTGGGAATTGTGCTTGTGTGTTTTATTCCTACAACCCTACCCCCTCTATTTTCTTCTCTTTCTTTCTTTCTTTCTTTCTTTCTTTCTTTCTTTCTTTCTTTCTTTCTTTCTTTCTTTCTTTCTTTCTTCTTCCTTTCTTTCTTTCTTTCTTTCTTTCTTTCTTTCTTTCTTTCTTTCTTTCTTTCTTTCTTTCTTTCTTTCTTTCTTTCTTTTTTGTTAAAGGAGGCAGGGAACAGGGAAGGAAGAGAGGGGCAAGAGTATTTAAGCACTAATTATAGCATAAATATCATTCCAGAGCTCTGCTCCAGCCTCTGGCACAGTGTGAGCTCTATCTTTTTGCAAGAGTCACAGCCCCCCGAGGTCAAGCCTCAGACTATCAAGAGCCATTATTGCATTTGGTTATTTCTGTGACATTTTGGAAGGTAGTCAGTGTCCATCCTATCCCATAACACAAGGCAGGGGTTCTCAGCATGGTCTGGCACTGACATTTGGAGCTCAAAGACTCCTTACTGTGTGACTGTCTTGTCTGCCTATTATGAATGCTGGTAGATGCCCCTCCTCCAATTGTGGCAACCAAAACATCTCCCAATGTTGCCCAATACCCTCTATGGGCAAAATCACCCCTATTTGAGGATTACCAATAGAGCTGGGAAATTATTGCTATAGAAGCAAACTGGTTCTATTTGTAGCTGTTTTCTTTTAATTTTTTAAATGTGTGTGTACACACACTAGGGTCTCTTGCTGCTGTAAATGAATGCCCTGTATGCCTCTATGTAGGTGGTTGGGAAATTGAACCTGGACCAGCAGGTTTTGTAAACAAGTTCCTCTAAGTGCTGTTGTTTGTTTTGTTTTGTTTTGTTTTTCTCACTCTAGCCCAGGCTATCTGGAACTCACTCTTTAGCCCAGGCTGGCCTTACCTCAGCTTCCCAAGTGCCAGGACTAAAGGCATGTTCCAACATGCTTAGCTAGCTGTTGTTTTAAAATAGCACCTTCCCATGTAGCCTAGGCTGGACTCATCCATCTTCTGCCTCAACCTCCTCAGTTCTGGTATGACAGGTGTGCCACCATATTCAACTAGAGCACTTGTTATAAAAATCTCCTCAAATAGGACACTGCAGTTTTTTTCCAAAGATGGTTTGAGTGAGGAAAGAAACAGGCAACTTTAGCCTTTTCCTCTTTGGTCTATGGTTTTTTTTTAAGCTTCTATAATCTTTTTAATGCCTCAAAAATATGTATTTCCCCCATATCATCTTCTTTGATTCTCAGTTCTCTCAGGCAGACCACAGTTACCAAACAAAACCCAGAACCCCTGTGGCTTGAGAACCCCAGGCAAGCTGATAATGAAACATTTTTCAGACAGTAAAAGCAAAAGAGAGAATTTTTCATGTGCTTTCTATTAAAAATGTTCTTTGTAAATGATGTTATTTTTAATCTAAAGAAAAATAGGAAGGTTATAACCTCCTTGAAGGCAGGACCTGTGTTTTTTTTAACCTGTGGGTATAATTGTTCACACTGCTCAGCATATAATAGATGCTCAATAGATTTCTAATGATAACTGTTTGAAAATATATCAACAAAAAGAAGGTGTCAGGATGGCCGAGTGGTCTAAGGCACCACACTGAAATATATTGTATCAACAAAAAGATATAGTTTTGGCAGCCTCAGTAACAAGGGAGCCAGAACCAAGCCAACAGATCTCTAGAAAGGTTCTCTGCATTCAGATGAATCCTTAGTAAGAAATGTACATCCCAGAAATCGGCATGCTCTTTTCAGTTCAGACCTTATCTGGAAGCACTGATTGCTTGGTGTGGTGAGGCTGGGAGAGGCACTAAGAAAAAGTCTCCACTCTCAAAGCACTTAAAGTCACATGAAGATACATTATGGCTAATTTCAATATGGTACATGTGGAGACACTGATACTTAGCCAGTTCTGTGGGAGTCCAGTAGAGGGTCACCAACCTCATCTTTGCAAGAGGTAAGGGCAGGTTTTCAAGGGGTCATGCCTGAGCTGTGTCGATGGACAACAAGCAGATAGCATGTGAAAGGGTGGTGAGGAGAGTCCAGGCAAAGGAATAACAGATGGAACAGTGAAAGCCAACGTGGGCACAGTAGACAGGAAAAGGCATTGTGGATGATATGACGTTGCTGGAACTGGAGCTTTGGGGGGACAGGGTCATGGAGGGAGGGCCTGGAATGCCTATGGAGTGGGGGGCTCTTCTGAATGGGAAGAACAGTGAGGGGCAATTTGTTATACAGTACGAAGCATGGATTCAAGAGAAGAGGTCATGACTGTCAAGACACTCAGGAGAGGAGCAGCTGGGTCTTGATGTATGTGATGGAAGACCCGACAGTACAGTCAAGAAATGGAACAGGAATGGCTGAGCCACAAGGGATCTGGGTGGTCTTTTAAAGGCATGCCTAATCTCTTGAGATGTGACAAGTGTCTTTACTTGACCCTTCTGATAGTCTATTCCAGATTTTTGTGTTAAATTAGGTGGAGAAGATAAACTCAGTGTTGGCTAGGAAAGAAGAGACAGTTGGTTTCCCCCAATGAGGAAGCTGCAGAAATATGAGGGGAAATGAGGAGTCCAGATTTTTTTTATTTTTGGTTTTTTGAAGCAGAGTCTAACTCTATCCCACACTGACCTGGAACTCACTGTAGCCCAGGGTATCCTTCCTACTTCAGCCTCCCAAAGGACTGAAGGTGTCCACCACCACTCGAGAAAGAAAGCAAAGCCTAGTTGCTCAGATGGCAGAGGCTGGGAAGGGAGTGATCTGAGTTTGAAATCATATTTGATGTGTTAGATACCACTGAATTCAGAAACACTCATGAAGTTCAGGGTAATGGCAGGCTCTGATTGTAGCTGGTCAGGGTAAAAAGCTCAGTTGACTAACTAGTGTGCTTTATGACCATCTACAGCACCTCGGAAGTGTTTGAGAACAAAGCAGAGATTCAGTTTATCCTTAAGATTTGCACAGCCTTGGCAAGAGCACAAATGGAGATGCCTGCCTCCTGCTTCAAGCCCTCATTCTGTTTGGCTCTGAGTTTTGGAGGAGGGAGGACAGAGCTGGATGGGGTGGACTGGTCCTCATGCCTGCATGGCTTTGGTGCACTCACATTCCACCCTCCTCTACCATCCAGTAGCTACGGGGCTGTCTCAAAGAAAGTGCCCACTGGAAGCATGTCCTTCCTCTATAGCACAGAGCCTTGGAAGTGGCCCATGGCCATTTGGACAGGCCTTCCCAGCATTCCAGCTATCATGAACATGGTTGTGAAGGCATGCTACTCTCTGCGGGACTTTCCCTTAGCCCCTTGGACTTCTTGCCCTTTGGAACACCAGCGTTTTCTAAAAAATGGGATCCATCTGGATCTCCTGTAAGGGCAGCAATGACGGGGACTGAGATAGAGGAAAGGTTATGAAAGCCTTAGTCTTCAATGAGTTTCTGTATTTTGGAGAAAGCAAGTGCCACTGGTGATAAATACACAGGAAATATCAGGGAAATAAGGAGGAAAGACTACTTTAATCCAATTTTCTAAGAATCCAGTAACATACAAGGCCACTGTTTTCACAGGTTCATTTTCCGGTTTTCTTGATAAGCTTTGGTTCCTATAGCTAAAACAAGCAAGTAGATTAGAAGATGCTGGGAGATGAGCCACTAAAAACTTGTAGCTAGGAGAGAGAGGGGGGAGGGAGAGGGAGAGGAAAGGAAGGAGAGACTCAAACAGAAAAGCAAAGCATTAGTTGGGGGTCAGTTTGCACCAGTGCAATAGCTCTGCATGCCTGCCCAGGACTCAGGACACAGCTCCATTACAGTGTGGAACAATGATGAATGTGCTTTTAGATGTTTCCATTTTGAGGGAAAAGCATTTGCATTCTGTTGTCTAAAAATGCATCAAAGTAGAGCTTCTCATTCTCTATCAATTTAGACTGAGCTGGCTGTGGCTGTCATTCCCATTTAATTGGAGCATTAGTCTTTCTGTTGCCTCTCCTCTGGATCCTCTGATCAAGCCCTGCCCCTCCTCTTTCTGGAGAACTCCATATGCCTCTCCAGAATTGCTCTGCTCTGCCCATTGCCTGGCCAGGCAGGATAAACACGGCTCCACTAATCTAAGCTTGAAAATGAGATGACAATTCTAGAATTATGCCCATTAAATCACCACAGCCTCAGATGGAACTTTTAATTCTCTTACAGCAGCTGGCAAATGGCAGAAACAGATGCGCCCATTCAGTGGAACAGCTTTCATAGGAGCAATGGAGAAGACAGAAAATAATGAATCCCAACAAAGAAGGTCCAGCACCCCTTTTTCCCAGATCTCAACCTTGGAGCATCTGGGCTTCCACACTGGGGTACATGCTGGAGATGGGGTAGCACCAAGGGGAGTGCTCCTGGAAGAGCCCACGTGTGGCCTTTAAGAGCTTATCTTGGCTCATTATGGAGTCCCACACTTTCTAGCCCCTGAGTCTTCTTCCTTGAAGGTCCTAAAAGTAGGAATGAAGATGGGGCCCTACCTCAAGCTAACACTATGTTAGCCTCTGTTTCCTAAATAAGAAGGCATGGTAGACCAGACTAGTAAGCAAACCATTGTTTACAATATAGCTTTTATGGACAGGGATTCCAAGTGCGGAAAGATTGGCTGATAAACTTGAGTAAGTTGGGGCAATCTTAATCATTTTTGCCTGCATCCCCACACCCAAGCTTTGGGGCCCCACCTGATCAGAATGGGCAGATGACATCGGATGATAACAATGATGGCAGTGAGCATGCGGGAAGGGCAAACATGTTCTAGCATCCTGCTACCCTTGATTAAGTTGGGCCTAAAGGTTTTGCCATACACAGTCAACACCTAACTTGATTTATAAAACAGACTATATAACTAACACAGCAGGTAGATGACACAGGGGGTGAGTCTCAGTCACCTATAGGCAGTCAACTATTCAAACCAGGTCCAATTAAGCCAATGGTATGTTTTAACCAGGCCTCACAATCTGTTTTCCATAGACTGCTGCCCTTTCTAAGTCCTATAAACATTACCCAGCCACAAAGGAGCCCCAGAGCCACTCTGGACCTATACTGGCTCTGGGATTATTCCTTGCCTTGAAGAAAATAAGCAAAAAGAAAATAACCAATGAGCCTTGGTTCCTATAGCTAAAATAAGCAAGTAGAGTAGAAGATGCTAGGAGATGAACCACTGAAAACTGGTAACTGGGGGAGAGAGAGAGACTGTTGAATTTAACATGTCCAAAGTTTTAGCACCCCACCCTATAGTATCAAGTGGTTGGAAACTAGCCTGCCATTAACTGCCTACAACTAGTCTGTGAGGAGAAATCACCAGCAGCCTGGCATGACAGCACACACCTATAAGTTCACCACTCTGGAGGTAGAGGCAGGAAGATGAGAAGTTCAGGGTCATTCTTGGCTACTTAGCAAGTTTGATGTCAGCCTGGGCTACATGAGACCATGAGACCTTGCCAAAGAAAGATGGAGAGGGAGGAAAGGAGAGGGAGGTCAGGGAAAGAGAGAGGGATGAGAGAGAGAGGAGGAAGAGGAGGAGGAGGAACAGGAAAAAAGAAGAAAGGGAAGGGGGAGGGAGAGACTACTGTCACTCTTAGAGATAAGGAAGCTAGGTTCCAACAAGTGCTTGCCTCAGGTCTTTAAGAGCTCTAATCCATGTAGGAAGATTCGAAATCCTTCCATTACTTTGTACTTTGGGGGTTCCATTACTTTCCTGTCCATCTTTGATCATGTTTCTTTTTTATTTATTCATTTTTCAAGCAGAGAGAGAGAAAGAGAGAGAGAGAGAGAGAGAGCACTAGGGCCATCACCTTGTGGGTCTGGCTTATGTGGGTACTGGGGAATTGAACCAGGGGCCTTAGGCACTGGAGGCAAGTGCCTTAACTGCTGAGCAATCTCTCCAGCTCTGATCATGTTTCTTTTTAACATTATATCCTGTATTATTCTCTATGATTGGTTTTCTTGCTTTAGATTCCATTTTTGGTGACTGTCTTTATCTAATTTCCCCTTTAATAAATGCCCGTCACGCTCAGGACGTCCATTTATCTAGGACAAATTTCTTTGGATTTTCCCAATTTGCCCCTTAGTACCAGCTCCTGGTTGGATCTCCAGTATCTTCTATTACTTCCTTTTGTCTCTGTTTTTGACCAGATCCACACTATCTCCCTCTGACCTCCACACTCTCCTCTCTGAACCCACCTATAAGCTTTTGGGCACCCCCCACCACCACTGAGTGATGGCTCATCAAATTGTCTCACTTGTACCCTAGTGTCATGGTTTGATACAGGTGTCCCCCACAAACAATTGAATGTGTTCTGATAGATCAATCCTCAGCTGATGGCAGTTTGGGTTTTACAACCTCGATGAAGCTGTGTTGTCAGGGGCGGGCTTATGGGGTTATAAGCCACCTTCCCCTTGCCAGTATTTGGCACACCTTCCTGCCGCTGCTTGCAGTGCTGTGGCAGAGGTGATGTCCAGCCCTCTGCTCATGCCATCGTTTTCCCTGCCAGAATGGAGTCTCCCCTCGAGTCCGTAAGCCAAATAAACCCATTCCTCTACAAGCCACTATTGTTTGGGTTCTTTCTGCACAGCAACTAGAAAGTTGACTGCAACACCTAGGTTTTCATTACTCTGTGCACTAAAGCATTTGGAAAATGCCTACCAGCAACCCATTTTTCTAAGTGGACACCAGGGATTCTAGACCATTTATTTTTGCTTCTTCAAAAGACCCACGTCATCCAGGGTCTTCCTGTAGAGGCCTGTCCTTGGAGTTCTAGTTTTCGACTGATATTGCCAAGCCTCTTAGATTCCTTCTCATCACTCCCACTGACCCTAGAGGCTCATCCAAAAGCATTCTTAACTGCATTTTCCATTATTGATTAAGTGTGTAAAAAGGAGTGCTTCATTCATCATTAGTTACTCTCCATTGGAATGTCTTGCAGGGAATGTATTCAGAGCAAGGAAAGCACACATTTCCCAAGGGTCCTGAACAGCTTTCCTCTGTGGGGAGCAAGAAGGGACACAGGAGTATGGAACCACTTGGCATCCCAGATTTAGCTCAGATGGCTTTGTGGTGGTAACCCTTGTGGCAATTTCTGGCAGGGTAATACAACAGAGCAATTTTAGTAGAGAGACTTGGGACTAAGGAAATAGCCCTGTGAGGGATGTAGGGGGACTTCTAGGGTGCAGCTTTGGGGTATGTGGACCTGGAGAGAGTCAGGGCCTCACAGTCCTCTGCAGTACCCAGGACTATGAATTAGGTTCCATCCTTAAGTGATACAAGTAAAGACTAGTGTGCTTGGAAACTACTTTTAGTTGCTAAATGTATTTTCTTTGACTGTGATTTTGAAAAGAGACTGGGTCATGGGGAATTCTAGAACCATAAAAACCCCATTTGGACACTGTCCCAGGCCCTTGAAGAATGCAATTGTTTTGCAAAGCATCATCTGTCAAGTCCTTGGGGGGGCACTGTTTCCATCTGGAAGGAAAGTTTACCCAAATTCCATCACGGTTTCTAATGCCACAGTCCTCCATCTGGCAACCTCACTTCCTTCCTTGGCTCCCCATATCTGTGGCTCGAGAGGAGCATGAACAGCTACCTATGCTAACACTCTGAGAACCCCCATGAGGCCTGGCTGCCAGGAAAGCCCCGAAGCACAGGAAGGAGAAGGAAGGGGCAACCTGATCAGCAGAGTTTAATTATATTCATCACTCGGTGCCTTGTAATGCTCTTGGCAAGTTGCCTAGGTTGGTTTCAAAAGAGGGCAAGATGCACTCCATTGGGAAGGGCTCTATGGCCAGAGCACAGGAACCCGAGAAGGAAGCGGGGCATTCTAGGATCCCAAAGTGGCGTTCCAACTCCACCTGTGCTGAAACCATGGTGAAGGTATAAAGGAGGCACACCGTTTTCTTCAAAACCTGTCAAGTCTTTGAAGACCCTTAGGCAGAATGCTAGAACTGAAAGTTCTAGATATATGTAAGAGTAGAACTTGACCATTTTAGTTTAAAACAGAATATTACAAGTAACTGAACTTGAGTAGCTTGAGATTTATATATGCTGCATCCAGCAATGTATGACCAAACTTCTGCCGGGTCTCTTGACTGACACATAAGAGAAAAATGAACCCACACTTAAATCAAGCAGCTGCCCCCCTTTCTCCCACTGCCAACAGCACTCCTTTATCCTCAGCACCTATGCTGATTCCTTAGGAAATCACCTTGCACTTCTCGCCCCTGATTTTGGTTAGTCTTGGAATTTATCAATGAGAAAAGGATCTTATCAAAATATGTGACACTACTATAAGGTTGGAGGAAATGATGGTGGCAAGTGTGAAGACACTGTCCCCAAAATCAGTACCTGGAGGCCGTGTAAGGAATCTCCTGAAAGGATTAGAGGGAAATGCATCTGTCTCTCACACAGGCCTGGAAATCATGTCTGCTCTGACTAGGCATGCAAAGAGGCAGGAAAGCACAAGCTATAATGAAAATGTTTGTAAAAGACATATCTGATAAAGAACAGTTATCCAAAATATACAAAGAACTTTGAAACTCAACATTAGGATAACAAACAATCCAATTAAAAACGGGCAAAAGATCTGAACAGACACCTCACCAGAGAAGATAAACAGAAGGCAGATAAACATATAAAAAGAGGCCCAACATTTATGCATCATTTGGGAATTGAAAATTAAAACAACTATTAGATACCACTATATACTCATTACAACAGTTAAAATAAAAAAATAAAACCACTAGCAATACTAAATGCAGGTGATGGTTAGAGATCAGAAATCTTTGTCTGTGGGAAGGCAAACTGGTGCAGCCATTTGCATAGGTGATATATTACAAAACTAGAGATATTCTTCCTACCATATGATTCAGCAATCCTTCTTATTGTTATTCAACAAAAAAGTTAAAAACTTAATTCTAACCAAAAACCTGCACTCAGGGACCGGAGAGATGTCTCAGCAGTTAAGGCTCTTGCCTGCAAAGTTTAAGGACCAGGGTTTGATTCCCCAGTACCCACACTCAGATGCTTATAGCAGCTTTATTCATAATTGTTAAAATCTGGAAGCTACCAAGGCGTTCTTCAGTAGATGAACAGATAAATAAATTGTAGTACACCCCGGCAATGGAATCTTCTTCAGTGCTAGGCAGAAATGGGTCGTCAAGCCACAAAAGAGACAGAGGAACTTTAAATCTATATTAGGAAATGAAAAAGGCCAATCCTGGAAGGTTCCATGCTATCTGGTGCCAACTGTATGGCATTCTAGAAAAGGCAAAGTTATGAGAACAGTAGAAAGATCAGGGGTTGTCAGGGTTTAGGGTAAGGGGGAAATGAGTGTGAGGAGCACAGAGGACTTCCAGGGCAGTCAAATGATTGCAGTGGGTAGTTCACATTTCAGAAACCCACAAGAGGTACAAAATACCAAGAAGGAACCTTAATGCCAATTACAGACTTTGGGTGGTAATTATTTGTCAGTATGCACTCGTCTACTGTGGTAATCATGCCTCCATGGCATGGGATGTTGATAGTAGGGGAGGCTGTGCATATGTGGGAGCATAATGGAAAGGTATCCAGTTTTGTTATGAACCTGCAACTTCTTTTTTAAAAAATAAAGCCTGTCTTTGCAAAAGCGAAAGGGTGGGGAAAGATATATTAACACTAATCACAATAAGGCTGGAGTGAACACATTACTGTCAGACAAAATAGACTTCAGAACAGATAGTATTATCAGGGATAAGTAAGGCTATTTTATGATAATAACATGGTCAGTTTTTCAGGAGGAAAAAGCACACCATGTACCTGGGGATATTGATAAGAACAATCAACTCTAAGATAAATTTTAATGAAATTGCAGAGCTTTAGAGAAAAAAAACACCTTGAATATCTAGGCAAAAAGAGCATATGACATGAAAGAGAGATTATTATCATACTCTGACAGCCACACCTTATGCCAGAAGAAAATGGAATATCTTCAAGATACTTAAGCAAAGAAAATGTAAGCCAAGGACTGTGGATTCAGCAGAAGTGACTTTGATATAGACAGAGTACAGACATATAGTGTCATCCACAGTTTAGGGAAATGGATCCCTTATTCCCTTCCTAAGAAATCTACAGAACCAAACTCGGAAAGTCAAAATGACCAGAAAGACACTTGAGAGCTGCTTTAAAGAAACCAAAGCTTCATGGGAGCTAACGAGGGAATAGAGTAGTTGATGGCTCTGTTTCTGATGGCTTAGACATAAAGAAGTGTTTTCTCAAAGGAGAGAGCTGGAGCATGTACAGAAATATTTTCAATGTCTTTGGTCATCATAATGATTGTAGGATTAGAATTGTTATTCTGAGTCTGCTTTACATACAATGTGGGATAAAACAAAGAAGTAATTATGAGATATTTGAATTCTATCACCCACCCCTCTGCGTCCTTGAGAACCAATGTTCTTGGTGTGGAAGAAAGGAAATACAGATTTAAGAGTTAATAAAAACTCTATAATTGTATACACATGTTCCTTCCCCAACTCCCAGGTCTATCCACTGAAACGGTCTAGAAACAGTGGTCAATCAGTAGCAATGTACATTCCCAACCCAGACTGCTGTTGAAATGCCATTTGAGTAAGACTCAAAAGAAACAAAGCTCCTTAGAGAAATGGCTGATTCCAAACCCATGGCAGGAAATGGGTTAGATGAACAATTCGTCACACTCTTTAGCAAGGAAGCTATCAAAACGTTGGGCTGTGACAAGAGAACTTGAGCCTACTTGCAGAGTATCCCATTAAAAAGACGGGAAAAAGTTAGTTTCAATAAATCATTATAAAATCATTTCAGTGGGTTGATAGTCACTATCTGTGTTTAAACTTAGGATTTCACGATGCTATTTGAATTTTATAAAAGTCATCTAAAGAGATGAACTCTGTATTTACCCCGCATTCCTTATGTCTTTGAATGGTACCTTTTTCAACCAACTTGTAATAAGAGCAAAAGCCTCTCTGTGAAGGGAAATAATAAACAAAAATTAGAATATCACAAACTTGCAACTCTTAATGATTGAAAAGTTTAGGTAGATATAGTGTTATAGTAGCTGGGGAACCAGGAGGAGACTGGACAAAGACATACCGACATGCCTCTGCTGACAAGCAGAGATGATGGTGACCACACCTCCCCAAGTTCAGACTCATTACAGCAAAGCAGGGACACTATCAAGATATGATTTTTTATTAGCTATAATTAGATACACTTAATAAGGGAATAATGTGTTGATGTCTCCAGTTCCCCTATTTCCCTCTTCCCTGTCCCTGGTCAGTTGGATATCCTCCTCCGTGGACAGTCTGGATCAGTCCATGGGGTAAGAGGTTATGGATAGCCTAGGAGTCAACCCAGTTCCATCCCCCTTTGCATGTTGTTATTGAGGTGGGCAATGTCTCTGGATATTCTCCCCCACCATGTCTCTTATAATCTTTCCACCCCCTCTTCCACTCAGTTCCCTGAGTCATCAAGATATGATTTTTTAAAAAATATTTTATTTAAGCAGATCACACTTAGCAAACTCACATAAGAACAGAAAGTCAAACGTTGCATATTCTCCCTCATATGTGGTTCCTAACTAGGTTAAGCTTAAACTCTAAGCAACTCTAACAGATGAAATGAGAGACTGTAAAAGGGGATGAAAGGAATGAGGGAGGGAGGGAGAAGGTGGGGAACCTATACAATAAGCTAAACCAATAATGAATTGAAACCATGAAACCCTTACTTTCATACAGTAAGCTCTCAAGGAAGATGTGGGCATCACCTGGTAAGAGGGGCCATGAATGGAATGGGAGGAAGCTGAAACCCATGAAAAATTGATCAGACCTGCAACTCCTTGCCCCAGTTATTAGTTCCTTCCCACACTGAACT
This sequence comes from Zapus hudsonius, assembly GCA_004024765.1. Taxonomy (NCBI): domain Eukaryota; kingdom Metazoa; phylum Chordata; class Mammalia; order Rodentia; family Dipodidae; genus Zapus; species Zapus hudsonius. The sequence continues at coordinate 68,043 of PVHP010002197.1, read as the reverse complement.
GTTGATCAAAGGAGACCCACAAGGTCTGCAAAACAAGACAGGCTTCTGTCAAAGCTCTTGAATACCCACCCCAGGCCAAAGGTAAGACCCTATTGCTGAGGAAACCACAGAAAGTCATCACACAACACTGAGAAACCTTTTGAGATCCAGAATGTCAACCAGCTCTCATATGGTAGCATGTGCAGTGCTGGTAGGTGCTACTTGAGCTGCCAGGGGAAATTGGTCAATAATATTTGGAGTAAGCAGAGACCTCTGATATAAAATTCAGATGGGTGTCACAAGAATTCTGAACACTCTGCTTTATGGGCAAGAACAGCGAGTCAAGAAGTGATCATTTGTGCAATAGTGGCACCAAAACCTAGGGGGTAATCAACGGCTTTCAAATTGGCCAAGATATCCACTCAGTTACAAGGAACCCTTAACTGGAACTGGGATCCGGGTTTACGGGGACCAAAAACCTGAACTCCAAGGGGAAATTCCCACTACCAGAGAACTATGGAGAGGTTACTCCTAATAGAATCTTGTCAAACTAGCAATGTGTGTCTCATTTAACCTATGATCTCACTCTCTGATGGAGATTCTGTTTGTATTTTTCAGAAGACAGTGAGAGAGCTGTGGTCAACCCAACTTCACCAACAAGACACAGGATGATGGTGGACATCCTGGCAAGAGATGAACCACCCTGGGCCTATTGTGTAGGCCCCAAATGAAACCTTTGAGAGAGTGGCCTTATAAACAAGAGACCTATCACCACAGCGTGTCAATTAACCCAAGAATAGGTCCATGAGACAGAGACCAACTATATCCCACACAACTCAAAGCAAAAGTACAGAGACACATAAGATCCCAACAATAAAGCTGACTTAAAACTCACCCACCATGACTCAGGGAACTGAGCAGAAGAGGGGGCGAAAAGACTGTAAGAGCCATGGTGGGGGAGAATATCCAGAGACATTGCCCTCCTCAGTAACAACATACAAATGGGAGGAACCTGGCTACCTCCTGTGCTATTCATGACCCCCTACCCAATGGACTGATCCAGTATGCCCACCGAAGAGGGACCCCAGTGGGTTGGGGACAGGGAGGAGGGAAATGGGAGTACTATCATAAGATTTGCTCATTCAATGTATCTAATTAATGATAATAAAGACATCAAAAAATTATTTATTTATTTGAGAGAGAGAAAGAGGCAGAGAGAGACAATGGGCACGCTGGAGCCTCCAGCCACTGTAATCGAACTCCAGACGCATGTGCCACCTTGTGCATCTGGCTTTACATAGGTGCTGAGGAATTAAACTCTGGTCCTTCTGCTTTGCAGGCAAACTCCTTAGCTGCTGTGCCATCTCTCCAGCCCAAGATAAGATCTTGAAGCTGTGTGTAGTGGGACTTGCACTTGTAATCTCAGTACTTGAGAAATCGAGGCAGGAGGATCAGGAGTTCAAGGTCATCCTCAGCTACCACAGAAAGTTCGATGCCAGCATGGGCTACATGAAATCCTTTCTCAAAAAATAAATAAAACAAACAAAAGACATGATCTGACATCATCTCCCTCAGTTCCCTCCTGGTGAGAGAACTGAGAAACTCCGACATTATTTATTATCATGGTGATTCCAGCAATATTTCCTATATTGGTCAGGTTCTTTGAAGTTTGATGAACCCAGGTGCACTACAAATACATGGGCAGGTCATGAAGTGATGTCCCCTGTTGCTTCTTGAATTCCAGCCAAGGATGTAGAGCAGAACCAAAAGACACACATAGCAATAGCTTGGTACCGTTTGTGGCAGAGCTTGAGGCTAGGTGACTCCCTTGTGTGGTGTGCCCTTCTGAAAAGAAGATTTGATTGTTTCTTTATGGGACAGTTCATTATGGAGAGCACCCATGGAATAGAAAGTCTTTGCTGGACAGACTTTCAAGCCAACTCACGGTCCTCTTGTCTCCTCTACTCACAGTCATCTAGATTTGGGCTCTGATTCCTAGTTAGATGAGCCGGAGCCAAAGTAACAGGGCTAATTTACTGGAAGCATTCTACTGGAGCCCAGGGAACTCCAAGGAGGAAGAGACAATCAGGCCATTTTCTCCACCTTATTCATCTAGTGACTAAGCTCCGGCCACTGAGACTTGGGAATATTGAGAAAGGAAGATAGATCCTTTCCCCTTCTTCACATCCAAGAACGAGGGCACGGTGCTGTCTTTGACCGTGAACTGCTTTAAGGGAAGGCAAATGGATGTGTTGGAAGGTGTGTTCCTGAGCTGTAACTGAGTGTAACTGAGCTGTTGTGCTGGCCTTAGTTTACCTACCTCAAAACTTGTTTTGTGTCAGAGAAATAAGCAATTGTCATTGAAAGTTTCTGTTATAAGCAATTGGGCATTTTCTTTGTCATCATGATCCTCGTGGATTACAATCTATCAAAATAAATTAATCCTGGGCTCTTCCCCTCAGGACATCACTGAATAGCTAGCTGTCTAACCTGATAAACACATTCGCCCAAAGTGGCTGTGGCTGCTCATCGAGCAGGTATTATCTTTTCTAAGAGTATCAGAATTTAACAGGAATCTTCTATGTATTCATTTCCCTTGACCACAGTAGTGTCTGTGGTAAACACTGTCATTTGTTCATGCAGCATTCGTGTTTTCTTGCCAACAAAGTGCCAGGTTTGTTTTGGAATCAAATGCCTATGTGTTAAGGTGAGGTTGAGATTCTTTTACTCTCCCTACGATTGCATCTGCTGCATGGGCCATTCTTTTCCTGACAAAGCGTTTTCTTAGCTTCTCGATGCATATTTCAAAAAAAAAAATGACTTTGCCAGAGCTACCAAATTTACTTGCAGGATTCAGATAGCCAATTCAGAAACACAATAAACTTCTGAAAGGCAGAATGCTATTGGCTCAGTTTTAAAGTTTATTTATCTGACATAATCAATTGGCCCCAGAGAGAGGTGTGTAATCAGCAAGTGCTGGGGCCACTCCTATGAGGAAGGAGTATGGGTATAGATCTCAGAAAAATTCAAGGACTGGGAAGACACCCCCAAAGGGTATCTACTACAAGTTTTTTTGGTACTTATGGCTATACTCCCTCAATGCCGTTATACTAAGCCTAGGGCCCAAAAGGACCATTGGCTCGCATAGATACCACAAGAGAGCCACACAGCTAGGAAGGCATTGTGGCCATAACCATCAGTGCTGCTCTTCAAGTCTTTCCAGTTGTCTGTCTTCTGGGCAAGTAAGACTTCGTTTCTGGCCATCTGAGGTAGGATGGTACCATGTGACCAGGTCTGGCCAATGAGCTGTGAAAGGTCTTGAAGATGGTCCTTTTCCTGAGCCATGATCACTGTTACAGACAGTGGTTTCTCTATCCACTGGAGTAGACTACAAATGTTGCAATCAGTGGACCTGAGATGGACATGGACATGCAGGAAGAAGTCACTGAGATTTGAGCTTTCTGTTCCTACAGCACACCTGCTCTTTGACTGTGGATACCCTGTTCACTGGGCAGCTTTGTGGCATGTCTGCAAAAAGACCCTTGAAAACTTTAACTTATAACACCAAGTCTGGCATACAGACTCCTCTTCTGGTCTTTGTTCTGGGTCCGCAATTCCTTGTCCCTCCTAAGAAAGGAAAGTACTATTTCGTATAGGGATTCTGCCAAGAAACAGGAGAGGCAGGAGCTTCTTATAATGCCCAAGGTGTGCTGGATGCAGGGGCAATTGGGCTAGGGGCTTCTTTTTGTTTGCTTATTATTTTTTTTACTAGTTTTTGTATGGGTGTGTGGTGTGCATCTCTCTCTCTCTCTCTCTCTCTCTCTCTCTCTCTCTCTCTCTCTCTCTCTGTGTGTGTGTGTGTATGTGTGTGTGTGCGCCAGAGGACAACTTCAAGTGTGTTCCCAGATACCCTTTTTCAGATTTCTCTCTCATTGGCCTAGAAATTACCAATTAGGCTAGACTAGCTGTCCAGTGAACTCTGGGTATCCAACTATTTCCATCTCTCTAGCACAGGGGTTACAAGACACATCCACCACACCTGGCATTTACTCAGGTAACTCAGGTCCTCATGCCCGCAAGGCAAATGCTGTACTGACTGAGCTCTCCCCCAAGTCCATGATTAGAGGAATTTGACACTCAGAAAGAACTGTCCTTTTGTTAAAACTCCATCTGGTCTTTCAGAAAGGACAAGGTCAGGGAACAGAAGAACTCCAAACTACTAGGTGAAGACACTACTGCTCTCCTCGGTCCTGCGGAGGAGAGGCTTAGGAGTCTGGGAAACGGAGTGGAAAGCCCTGGGTGCTCCAGCACACACAGATCCCAAATGTGGGAAAGCTATGTGATGATTTTATGAAATATAAAAGTCAAATGAATTTTTCATGAAGAAGTTATCTTCCCAAGATGCAATAATGGAAAATTCCTTTCAAGAACTGGTGTTTAGACCTCACAAAAATGCGCGGCAAATTGCATTGTGATTTATTTGTCAATGTTTTTATAGGTTAGGCGTTACTTTCTACCCCACAGCTGGAGTCAATTTTTAATATTTAAAAGTGGAAAGAAAGCAAAACCTAAACACATCCAGAGCTGTCTGTTTTAGATTGAGCTTTTCCCAAACAGTGCTGTTTAGAACTGACCCCTGAACATGGTCGGTGAGCTGCCAGCTGGCGTTCACTTCCCTCCAACGGAATTAAAATACCTGGGACTGGGCAGATCACACAGAAGACCTCCTAAATTGTAGTTGGTGGGTCTGGTGTTTATAAGCCATTTCAAATGCACGTCGCCTGTCTGCCCTGTCTATTGAAGAAGGAAAAGAGTGTTTGTACTTTTTATACGGGTTTCCCTTCATGCTCAAGGTGCTGTGAACAGAATTTTCAATCCAGTGGTTTCTGGGTCCAAGGAGACAAGTAGGTGAATAAGGATCCCACAGGTAGCATTGTTGATTTATAAAATACCACCCAACTACAGAGAAGCAGGGTGGTTCCTCAGATTTTAAGCTCTATGTGGTCTACTCTGGAAACAACCCAGGGCCCATCCATGTGGGCATCTACATAATATCACATGCTGGCCTTGCACTTGGGTTCCCATAGCAAGGATTCTAACAAGAAAAAGATTTTGAACCTTGGCTTTTGATCTCCAGGGTCTAACCTGGGCCCCATTCTATCAAGCGACAAAGCTTTTATAAAGTGAAACTGGGTCTCTGCTGCATGAGACGTCATACTGTGTTCTCAGCAGTAGTACAGTGGGCATCTCAGCTCATGGCACATATACTTCATGCACAATCATAGCCTCCGTCATTGAAGCCATCAGGCTGGCACTAACTAAGGGGTGTGTGGTGTGCTTACCAACTAGAGATTCAATCACACACAACATCGGAGGGAAGAAAAAACTCTAATTGTGACAGACACAATTCCTTTGGGTGATATGGTTGATACCCTTCTGATGAAGGGGGAGTTTCTCTTGCCTTCTCTTATCCTCGTCCTTTTGATGGTTGGAGAGACAAGGCCCACAAGAGAAGCTAACACATTCCAAGTGTGTGTGCTGGTCTAGCTGTGTCAACCATCGGAGGGCACCTGAGGCGCACTCCCCAGTCAGGCATGGCAAAGCACCTAAGACTTGACAGCTACAAGCTTCAGGTTGAAGAAACCTCTGTAAACCACGGTAATGTCAGATGTGCAAGCAGCCTTTTCCAGGAACCTTGGGGTCCTCAGCAGAAACACCAGCCTCAAGAGAACCCCTGAAATTCACAGCATCAGCAACCAAGGGATGCGGAGGAGTGGTGATTATTCCCATTTACAAAAGGATGGCACCCCTTACAGACTGGAGTTGCTATGGATTTCCTTCGAAAAGTGCGCTCCCCAAGACCAGTCTCTGCTCCACAATCTTCAGGAATGCACCTCTGCATTAAGGGGGTGCCGGTCAGCAGGGGGAGCTCTTCCCCTGGTTCAGGAGGCCATCCCTGCTCTCCAGTGCTCCACCCCATGACTCAACTAAAAATTAACCATGCTGGGACCCACTTAAAGAGGGAAGCCTGGCTGTCCAAAAAGTACCCCCCGCTGTGCACTATCCCCCAGGGCAATGGGGTACCATTGGAGGATTCACAAATCCTGTGTGGCCTTCTCTCCAGATGTCTTTTTGGTCCTGTCCCGGGCCTGTTTGAGAAATCCATTTTGGGGGAAAGGTGCTCCCTGCATTTTCAGCTCCTCTTCAAATGCTTTGCGGTATTGAGTCGTGAGCCAAGCACTTTCCAGGGACCAAGGACAAGCTCAAGCTCAGGAAATGTGGAGCTTTGATTGTCGGGGGGCTACGGGAATGGAGGAAGAAATGCTATCGTTTATGCTTCCTTGGAGTTCCAAGCCTTGAAGCCAGTGCTTGGCACCGAAAGTGGTGCTGTCAGACAGTTCATGGCAAGACCTTCTGAGAAAGGGTTGTAGATAAGCATCAGGAAGAAAGTACACTGTTGTGAGTTCCTCTGCCTCCGGGAAACCAAGAAAAGCAGAGCCACCCCTGAGCTGGACCACAATGCACACAGAACGCACGCGGAATCCAAACACTGCCCAGAAGCAAACGAAGAGGGACTTTTCTGAAGAAAGAGCTGGGGAAATGGTATTTCCTTCCTGGGCCGAGGAACAAAGCCATGATTTTCTGGGGAAGAGACTTGAGATCCCAGGAGCAGCAACTGGGCGCCATCCCAATACTGCTGCTGAATACCGACCTTGCAAACACTTCAGAGACTCCCAGAGGTGCAGGACCCCAAGAGGAAGTGATGAAAAGGAGAAATGGGCATCTTTTGAATCCTTATCCAAGAATCAGGCCACTCTGATCTTCCTCCAGGTGACTGTAGTTGGCTCCTCATAGGCTCCTGTCTCTTGCAGGATAGATCTCCTTCCTGATCTACCCTGCAGCCAGGAGGATCTTTCTAACCAGATCTGCTTAGGATCCTTCAGGGACTTCCTGTTGTCCTCTGAATAGAACCCCAATGCTTTCATGTAATTCCGAGGTCCTCCAGAATCTCTGTCTCAGCTTGCACTTTCTCTTGACATTGGCCAGATGTTGTCTGACAAATCAATGAAGCTCCCACAAAGATTAGGAATCCTCTTGACTCTGACACACGTGGATTTTTCTTCTCCCTCTGGGTCTGCATGCATCTGAGGGTTCTCTTCATCCCTCTCTTTTCTGTGTATCGCTTGGATGCTGAGTTATAAGTTATGTCATTATGGAACGTTTTCCTGAACCCACAGAACATCCCTCTGGGATTATTCCCTTTGTATCTTTTGCACACACTTATTGACCTGTCCAGTGTCCAAACTGTTGCTTCACAAAAGTTGAACCTTCTCCTCTATTGTGCCCCCATTCCTAGCCTGGTACTTGTCATATGTTGGAGCCCAAATAATATTTCTCAAATGAATCTATTCAACCTAACTATCAAGATTGACTTTTTGGGCTCTTTCTGATCATGTCAGATCTATTTGTTAATGTGCTGTGGTCTGGCCTGTGAATGGTGCATCCATTGTCCCTTTGCATCTATCTGTTCTGTTTGTATTGTGAGGATAATCCTCCTTCTTCCCTGAGAGCTCCCTCTCACATACACTAACATGACCTTAAGAGTTTATGCATTAGCCATTTTTTCCAGGGTATACACACTATGTTTAACTGAACCCAAGTCAAAGCTAGTGGTTCACTCAGCACTCCAGCAACAAGATGGCTTTGTTAAAATGCCATTAGGACCAAAACTATGTATTGATTAGTTGCTTTTGTGTTTTGAGACCAAAATCTGTGAAAGAAACAGCTTAAGGGAGGAAGGAGTTATTTTGGCTTGTGGTTTCAGAGAAATTTCAGCCAGTTGTGAGAGGGAAGGCATAATAGAGTCCATGGATGGGGCAGAATGTTGCTCCACAAATCAGAGAGAGAATGAGACCATAATGAGGGGCAGAATATAACCTTTGAAAGCCTGTACCCTGGTAACCTACTTCTCCCAGCCAGCCCCACCTCCTAAAGTTTCTATAGCTTTCCAAATGGAACACCAATACTATCAAAACATGGCCTGTGAGGGACTTTTCACATTCAAAACCATAACAACCACAACAGGTTACATGAATACATGGTTTTTTGTTTTGTTTTGTTTTTTCAAGGTAAGGTCTCACTTTAGTCCAGACTGACCTGGACCTCAATCTTCATTCCCAAGCAGACCTAGAACTCACAGTTATCCTCCTACCTCTGCCTCCCAAGTGCTGGGATTAAAGGCATGTGCCATAATGCTTGGCTATGAAGACATGTTTGGTGTGACACTTGTGCAAAATAATGTTAACAAATTTAGATAAGTGATTTCCAAAACATCTTCCAGGGATGTCAGGGGGTCACTAAGTCAATATTCAGCTCACTCTTACAGCCCCCATAATCTTTAAGATAGTGAATCAGAACAGGGTCAAGATGGAATCTTGTCAGTCAGATGATCTGCTCCAAACAGACTCCTATAGACTCAGAAAACTGCAAAATGCACACCATCTAGCATATTACATTATACTGAGCACCCCCTTCCCAAGCACAGTGGATGACAGATTTTTGTCTGACTTTGAGTGCTCAGAGATGGAGCACTCTTGGAGGTGGAAAAGCCATTTCTTTGGTGAGTACCACCCACACTTCATGCACCAGTCCAGATGCACCTCTTTCCCACCGTAGGAGAAATGTGCTTTAGGAGAGAATATAGTGCGTCTTTTTAAAACCCCACATGATCCCTCATGTGCCTGTGGGGCTCGGCTCTGGTGCTCATCTTTCCTGTTATAGTTTTGTGCACCTTAACGTCACTACCATCTCAGCGCCTCAGTTTCCTCATCTGGGGAATGAGGACAATAATAATACCTACCTTTTGAGACTGTGGAGAAGATTAGTTAATTAGGTGCTTAAAGCAGTGCCTGATTCAAGACAAACACCAGTGTGAGCCATCTTTATGATTTTAACAAAATCATGGACAGATTTTAGTGTTTGTTTGGGTTGTCTTAAAGTCATGAGTTTCCTTGCTATGTGGACAGTGATGAAGAGCACACCTATGTATATGTATGAAAGGTGTGCAATGCATGAGAACATCAGAGACATGGGAACACCATGCTGGCTTCTAAAGGAAGCCTAGACTTAAAGTGGTTTTGTTGGCCTGATCAGGCTGGCATGAGTTGTGGGGACCAGCCTTGAGAACATGGCCCTGTGGTTTCAGGACAAGGGAACCACAAGTGAGCTCCGTAGCTTCTTGGCTCAAGTCATACAGCATTTTGAACTCAAGCCAGTCCCAAGGGTGTGGTGATCTCAACTTAGTCCCTGTTGCCAGCCTCAGTCTTCTGGAAGTGGCTTTGTAGGAGCTGCACAAGCCCCTGGCAGAGTCTATGCAGTTGGATTCCAGGTGGCAAATGTCCCTCTGGGGAGGATTGTGCAAAAGTGTTCCTTCCTCACACAAGGAAGGTAGGTTGGCCCAGGGAACCATGTCCTCAGAAGAGGGTAGAGGAGGAGGATATGAAGGGATTCAGATTCCTGGAACAGTCTGCAGTTCTGTTTGGAAAGAATACAGAGATGGACTTAGATGCAGGTGGATGGGTGGGGAGAAATAGGGAATGTAAGGTTGGGGGGCTTCCACTAACAGGACTTGTGGATGGCTTGTGTATGTGAAGGGGAGAGAATAGCTCCAGAGCGCTCTCTCTCTCTCTCTCTCTCTCTCTCTCTCTCTCTCTCTCTCTGTGTGTGTGTGTGTGTGTGTGTGTCTGTGTGTGTCTGTGTGTGTCTGTGTGTGTGGGAGTATGGAGGGTGGAGAACAACTTTTGGGTGGTATTCCTCACTTTTCACCTTGTTTGAGGCAGGTATCTCTTTGCTCACCATTCTGTTGTCTACAAGCTCCTGGGTGATTTCTCTCACTTCTATGGCACATGACTGTGTGGTATTAGGGGTTTGAACTTGGGTACTCACACTTTTGTGGCAAACATTTTATCCAGTGATCCAAATTCTCAGCTCTGGCTCCTCAGCTTTCTGGGGAGCATCTGGCTGGCTTATGGTGCCCTGTGTGCACATCCCATTCCAAAGCTGAGCTTAGAGGGCTGTAGCTGCCCTGCTCTCCTCTACCATTCCATTGGTGATTGTTCCCTTTCCCAGAGGCAAAGTCAGATGATTTTATTTTGGAAAATTCAGGATGACAGGGAGCACATTGGCGCACCCTTTGCTGGGGTCAACTCTACATCCTCTCAGCACCCAGCTGCTTTTCAGTTGAGCTGTTGGGGTGCCATCGATTCTTCCCCAAATGAAGGCAAAGGCTGTGTGCAGGACATTGGAATCCATTTCTTCAGCCTCACAGACTCCTGCAGGGCAGCTTTGGAAGTTGGGGTAACGGGAAGCAAAGTATGACACTTCCACCTGCATTACTGTCATATAGTCACGCAATGTGACTCCTCCCTTCATTTCTGGCTGATGCCATCCCTGTGTCTGCTCCTTCAGTTGGGCACCTCAGCAAACAAGGAGAATGGATATTCTTCATGTCTAATTTGGGCCAGCAAATTCTTTTCGCAGAAAAAATTATTTTAGATCTGACAAAAGTTAGCTATCTTTCTCTAGACCGTTCCTATAAAAATCAGTATCAGAGGTTTTCTTTTTTCTTCTCTTTCTTTCTTTCTTTCTTTCTTTCTTTCTTTCTTTCTTTCTTTCTTTCTTTCTTTCTTTCTTTCTTTCTTTCTTTCTTTCTTTCTTTCTTTCTTTCTTTCTTTCTTTCTTTCTCTCTCTCTCTCTCACACACACACACACACACACACACACGATTTTGTTTCAGTCCAAGAGAGGCACATGCATTCCGAATATATACCCCACCCTCAATCACAAACAACTGTAAAATCCTAAAAACCTACACATGCTTGTAAATAGAATACCCTTAAATGGAGCAGGATTTCTGAATGGCCATGAGTCAGACAGCTCAAATGTCCTCTGGGGAGCCTGACTTGGCAGCACATATTTTCCTATTTAAAATACTGAGTTCAGAGCTTTTCATGGCACCCAGCTAAATGCTAGGAAGAGCCCATCTGTGTTTGATGGGGAAGTCGGCAGTCAGACATGCTGTGAGACTGTGCTGTCACCTGGGGAAGTGGAAGAATGAGAAGACTCCTGCATGCCATGAGAGCAGAGTGAGTGGCAGACGAGGAAGAGAGGGCTTGCTTCTCAAACAGGCTCTGTCCTACTGAGTTTCCCTAGGACACCTTCAGAGGGTCTTGTCTCCTCATCTCTGAAACCAAACAGAATTGAGCAATCACTGAGCACAAGATATTTGCAGGGCCAGAGAGCATCATGGGAATGAAAAGCTAGGGCAGAACTCACTTCCACCTAGCAAGGAAAATGAAGTTTCGGGAGGCTGATGCTCTGAGGCTCACCTGAGACCTCCCTGACTTGAGCACCTCAGGTTGGGAGTAATATTCACTCCAGAAACCTCACAGACAGAGGGTATATGAACTCCTTTCCTGTGACTGGACATGGCTAACCTAGGGAGACTATAAAAGCACACACCCCACCAGACTCTAGAAAAGTGTCCCCCAATCTCACCAATCACCACGTGAGAGAATTATACCAGGGCAGGCTCTCTGTGCGTCTCAGTCAGACCAAGCAGATTTCAGTGAGAGCTATCTCACTGATATCCTAAAGATATCCTAAAGAGTGTCACTTTGTCTGTCTGCTGGAGGGCCACTGAGGGAGGCAGCCAGCTTGGGGTTCTTGGAGGCATCTCTAGCCTGCTGAGAGGCATCTCCAGACAGTCTGGAGCCTGGTTAGGGGGCAGGCAAGCTCTCTGTGGTACCCCAGGCAGCCTTGGGCTGAAGGGTGGTCTTGGAAGTAGGATCCTACAGATCTGAACCTCATCTAAGCAAGTCTTCCTCCTCCCCTGCTTCCCATCAGCTGCCCGTTCTCTTGCACCTCGTGGCTACCTACAGCTCCCACTTGGAGGAAACACATGGGGCTTTGTAGCCACTGGCTGCCACTCCCCATGGCCCTACCTTGAAGCCCTTGTTCCTTTCTTCTGCCCTTCACACTAGGGTTCATGAGGTTTGTCCATCTCTTGCCCTGAAGTCTCAGCCCAAATTCTCAGCCATATTCCTTTTACTTCTCTGGGATCCATTTCCATATTTGACACTGCTTCAAAATGGCCCAGGTCTCTCTGATTCTTCTAAACAGAACTCTGATTCCCTCACTCACTCTACCACCTGGATTCTTCTAGCTCTTCATTCAACTGCTTATCTTTTTGCCCCCATGTCATGGTTTGATCCAGGTGTCCCCCACAAACAAATGAATGTGTTCTGATAGATCGATCCTCAGCTGATGGCAATTAGGGAATTAGAACCTCACTAGAGCTGTGTTGTTGGGGCGGGCTTATGGGGGTTATAAGCCAGTTTCCCCTTGCTAGTATTTGGCACACCTTCCTGCCGCTGTTTGCAGTGCTGTGGCAGAGGTGATGTCCAGCCCTCTGCTCATGCCATCGTTTTCCCTGCCAGAATGGAGTCTCCCCTCGAGTCCGTAAGCCTAATAAACCCATTCCTCCACAAGCCACCTTTGCTTGGGTTCTTCCTAAGCAGCAACTAGAATGATGACCCCAACACCCCATCTTCATGCCAGATCCATTTTCTGCCCTATGGGGAACTTCTGTGGACCAGCCAATAGGAGGCACCAGGAAAAGGTTGAGCTGGGAAGGCTTTTCCTTTGCTTCTTTGCTGAGGTCTCTGGTTTTAGGTGAGGCCTTCTCTGCCACCAGGCATCCCCTCTCTGGAATGTTCTCGATGAGCAAGTTATACTTTTCCTTTCTGTCCTCTCTTTTAGACTTAGAGAGCTTGCCTCTTGCTGTATCCCAGGTGCTCCGCCATCCTCCTAGGGCTGCTCACATCTCTGTAAATAGTCTTTTGATTCATAACTGATTCTTCGGGGGTGATTCTGTTTCCTGCTGTGACCACACTAATGAATAGTTTCTCCAGACTTTATTTCCGACTCTGACTCACTGCACTTTAGAAGTTATGTAATTTTTCCCAACAAGATCATTGGAGTGGCTACTTGGTTTTTAATACCATGCTCATTAGAAGTTCTAGAACTCTACACAGCTAAATGTCTTGATAAAGCCACTGAGCAACAGGAAGAAAAGACTTTCACAGACAAGATAAAAGGTCCTATAACATTTGCCCTCCTGGGTCTTCCTCCCCTAAAAGAAGTTAGCAAGAGCCAGGCTCTGGAAGAAGAGAGTGACCCAGAATAACCTCAGTTCTGCTTAATTTTTAAAAATCCATAAGGAATTCATATGCCTGCCACTCCAAATTAACAAATACTTTAAATAATTTTATTTCAGTCATTTAAAAAAATAAATAGAGACTAGGGAGATGGCTCAACAGGTAAGAGTTCTTGCTGCCCATGCATGAGAGCCTGAGGTGCCTGAGTTCAATCCCCAGGACCTATGTAGAAAGCTTGGTGTGGTCACTGACACCTGGGACCCTTGTGCTCTGGAGGGAACAAATTGGAGAATTCCTGGGACTCACTGGTCAGTAAGTATGCCCAGGCAGGTGTTCACCATATGCACACACATATGCTTATACTAAAAATGCACATACCATACTGCAAGGTTACACATACTCAAATAAATAAATCAAACATTACAGGGTTAAAATGCCCATGTGCTCACACCAGTCCTGTTTGCTTCCCTTCTGCAAACACCACATACACTCAGTGGTGGGTATTTTGTGGTATCTACTCTTCATTTATTGTTTTTGGTTTCTATAAGCAATGCTTATAAAACATGTATGAGAATTTCTCTAGGATATTTAATAAGTGGTAAGTTCAATGATTGGACATATGTATCTGAAGTTTTATTAGATTTTGCCAAAATTGCTCCCCAAAATTGTTTTGCCTTGATGCCAAATTCCCGTTTCCCTACAGTTTTAGTGCTACTTTGTTTTGTCATGTTTTTCTATTTTTACCAAGCTAAAAACATGCAATTGAATTTACTTTTGAAAACTGAATAATACCCTTGCTCACTGGTGGGGCCAGACTTCTTTTTATATGAGTTTGGGCATTTAGGGTTCTTGTATGAATTATTGGGTCATAGACTTTGCTAATCTTTTTCTCTTTCTTCCTTTCTTATTTTATTTTTCAGTGTTGATAATTGAATATAGGGCCTCACATGCTAGAAAAGCATTCTACCACTCAGCAGTATATATTCCCAAGCTGATCTTACTGATATTTCTATTGGGCTTTTGCCCTTTTAAAAATGGACTTAGAAAACATCTTTGTGTGTTTTGAATATTAATTTTTATGATGTGCTTTTTACTTTATTTTGGGGGGGTTGAATTTTTCCTTTATGATTTCTGATTCAAGTGTCATAAAATAAATTTTTCCTTATCTCCACATCATGAAAACATTCTCTTGAGCATGTAGGTAATTAGGCTGGCTGGAGTTTATTTTTGGTGTGAAGTAGAGAATCTAATTTTTTTCCACATCAGAAGGGAACATACTTATTGAAAGGTTCATAATTTCTCCAGTAATTTACAATGCCTCCTCTGTCATAAGCTAAACTCCAATTTCTGCTGGCTCCATTTTTGGACTCTCTATTCTGTTTTATTGATGTGCATTTCTGTCCTCACTACCCATCCTGCCTCCTGAGAATGTGAGATAAAATCCATATCCTTCCTGTCTCAACGCTCACCTCCACCGTCCCTCTCTCTCTCCTCCATTTTGCCCTGCACACATCATTAGACATATATTTCCAAGAATCATCATCACTCGTTTCTTATCTACTGTGTGCCAGGCAGGGTGCTAAGTGCATGGATATGACTCGTCCATTCCTCTTGACTCTGATAAATTAATCCCATCAAGCCTCTGAGACTCAGAAGTTGGGTGATTTTCCCACACTTCGCAGCCAGTAAAAGACAGTGCAGAGGCTAGAAGCCAGTTTTGCCTATCTTCGAGTGTTGGCAGCATTCTGTTTTTTGCCTCTAAGGCCTCCACAGTCTTCCACTGGTCAAATGGTGATGTTGTCCCCCAGTCACAGTGTTGCTATCAGGGCTGTGTGAGATGATCTATATGAAAGCACCTGTACAGGTGCTCAATAAACATGAGCTAACTTGAAGGAGAAGCAAGCAACACTGGCTAAAGTTTAAAAGAAAAAACAACAAACAGCAGACTTTCCCTGGCTCACCTTACCCTGGCTTTTCCAATCAAAGCAGGAGCTGAGCTCAGGAGAGTGAGACTGACCAGGAATAAAATCCATCATTAGACAACCCCCTTTCACCCTGCTTCTTGTGGTTAGTGTCCCCCAGGAGCAAAAGGAAGACCATAATAAGGAAGCTTACAAGGATGGGAACATCTTGGAAATCATCTTCACTTGCTGCTGAACCTGGTGGATCCTCCCTCCCCCAGCAAGCCTGACTATTGAGTGGCCATACTGACCTAGAACTGGACTCTGCAGACATCTAGAACTGGAGGGTCCCCTCCTCCCTGTGTGGGTTCCCGGGCTCAGACTGCATCCCTTTAGTGACTGCCATGGCGACCAGATAGTGATAGGCCTCCCTTGGAGAAGGCAGGTGAGACATTTCAGTCTTTCCAAGCTCTCTCTGGTGAATGGGAACCCCATTGAAGATGGAAGCTGATCAGCTTTGAGAACCCAGTGCCATCACACGGGCTGCCTTGCATGCTGAAGGGTTCTGATCACTCCCGATTTTCTTGCTAATTTGAGTTTTCATGGGAAAAGCAAGCGCACACACTCACATATGCGTTTCCACACAGATCCTGTTGTTTCTGAAGCAGTGGGCTGTGTGCTATGGTTACTGGCTTTCTTTGACTCCTCCACTTACATCTGCACTGTGTCACTGGCAGCCCCCGCCATGGCCCCAGGGCGCTCTGCAGGGGTCAGAATAACAGAAAAACAGCACTTGGAAGAACGGCACACCCTCCCTCTTATTTGACTTGGAAATTCTTTCCCAGTGTGCAAGAAGCAATATGTTGGGTCCTAAAAGATGTGAAAATTACATCAGGTTACTGAAAGAGAAACCCAAAAGGGCTACAGCCTATTTTCCTTTGCCAGGGTCTGGCTAGGAGTTTTGAAGCAGCTTCTGCCAGCTGTGGGAAGCTTCTGAAGGTGACTGATTTGGAAAGGGCAGGATTCTCTCTTTAATCACTCTCCAGAGTTTCCCCAAACCAAGTGGGCATTCTGGGCCCCAGAACCTTTCTATAAGGTTGAGAGTAAAGAACAACACTCAACTTTTATTTAAGATTACAGAGGTATCTGCTGGAGAGATGACTCAGTGGTTAAGGCGCTTGCCTGCAAAGCCTAATGACCAGGATTTGATTCCCCTGTACCCATAAAAGCCAGATGCACAAAGTGGCACATGTATCTGGAATTCATTTGCAGCAGCTAGAGGCCCTGGTGTACCTAATTCTCTCTCTCTCTCTCTCTCTCTCTCTCTCTCTCTCTCTCTCTCTCCCCTCTCTCCTTGCAAATAAATAAAAGATTTACAGAGGTCTGAGAAGAGCATGCTCATTAGAAGAGCATAAAAAGATCCCTGTCACACCAAGCACATGGCAGGCAGTGTTCATCCACATGTTCATGAACACATCTAGGGTTAGGCCAACTCCAGGGAGTGGCAACTCCCATTTTACCTTTTTCTCCTTCACTTCTGAAAGCATGTCAGCATGTGATAAGTTACAGTGAAAGAACTCCATGAGAGAATTCACTCATGATGTCATCTTGATGGCTTCTCACAGATGGATCCTAATGTACCTTACCACCTGTGGTGCCACCGGATGGGGAGACCTCACTTTCTCATCCTGGTTTTGACCCGAACTTGGTGACTGTCACTTTCTCATTTCTGTGACAAAATACCTGACAAAAGCCACTTAAGCAAGCAAAGGGTTGTTTTGGCTCCCAGCTTTTATACAGTCCAGGATGGTGGGGAAGGCATGATGGCTCTAACTGTGGTGGCAGGAGTGTGAGGTGGCTGGTAATTGCATCCACAGTCAGGAAGCAGAGACAAGGAGAGGAATGTTGGGGCTCAGATTGCTTTCTCTTTTTTTATTCAGTCCAGGACCCCAGGCCATGAAGTGGTACAGCCCACATTCAGGATGGGTCTTCTCTCCTCAGTTAAACCTCTCTGGAAATGTCCTCAGACACACCCAGGGGTAAATCTAAATCCAGTCAAGTTGACGTCAATATTGAGAACATTATGGATAGTGTATTATTCCTCTGGAAGGAGTGAGGTTGAACTGATGGCCTCATGGGTGGAACCACTGGGCAGTCATCCTGGAAGGGAGCCTGGACCAGAGGCTCTGACATTCCTGCTGGTCCTGCAGTCTGGGTGTTTCATGGACATTTCAGTTCATTTTCTATGCTTCACTACCAAACATCCTTCTGTTCCTCCCTTCTCCTAAGGAAAGGATGGAGGCCTGGAGGGAGGAGGAATCACCTTTGAGCAGAATGAGGATGTGAACTAGAGGAGTGAGGCTTTGACTTTGGAATTTGCTGGACAGTTGAAGGGGAAGATGGTTAGGAGTGCTCCCCTGAGGACAATGGTGGTCTATTCCATTGCTGATGCCTAAAATCCCATCCTTAGCAAGCAAGTCCTTTTGTGACACTGAGTCTCTTCTCCCCACTAACTATATATTAAGATTCCGCAGTCATCTAAGGCCTTGGTGGGAGGGAGCTTTTCTGATAATGCCTTTTTAATAAGTGGCAAGATGGAGACAAGAGTAAGGAACTTAGTGTCTGAAGAATGTGAGAAAAATTCTTGAGGTGGGGGAAAGAAGCAAGCTCTGGAGGTCAGGAATAAGCTTCATGTGCCCCCTGTTTTGGTGAGGGCCTGCTAGCTCTGTGATGCCCCTGCTGGGAAGAACAGGGTGTGGTAAAGAAATCAGGAGAAACATTCCAGGTATGTTGTATCAGCATGTGCCTAAAGAGAAAACACAAATGCCTGTGTTGAGTCACTCCAAAGAGACAAGATGTCTCCTCACCTGCAATTCAGTTCAGAAATCAAAATGGCTGACACCACCCATGATACGAAGAGGGGACAAAAAAGCTTGTTATTCCCACAACAGGGTTTTCTAGGGAGAGCAGGCAAGCTCCCCAAGCGGTGGTGAGAATGGCCTGCAGTTTCATGATGGGTGGGCCACTGCTAGGGTGCAGCTTGAGCACCCTGCTCAAAAGATGTCTTCTGGCTTTCCTCTCAACTTGCCCAGATGCGGACAGAAGAGAACAAGTGACAGAGCTTAAAACCTGTCAGCAGTCAAACATCACAAATTGATGATTTTTGCATACCAGGAAGGACCCAGTTTGGTTTCAAAGACCCTCCTAAGCAATGACAGGGCCCAGGATCCCTGGACCTCTGAGACCTTCAGTGAGTAGTAGATGCCGGAGTCCTCCAAATTCTCAGGTGTGTGGAACTAGGACCCTCCATTCTTTAAAAGCTAGGGAAATCTGTTGGAGTTCTCTGACTCCATAGGCCTTCTGACCTGGGTTGGATGTGTGTATGCATATGCATATGTATATGTACGTTTAGAGACCACAAATAGAATGGCTAACCTTGGGCTTCAGAATCTTAGTTAATAAAATAGCTTTGCCTGCTCATAAAAAAAAAATGGCTCATTTTAGCCTGAACAAAAAATGGAATATGCTTAAGAGGATGGGGTAGTGATTTCAAAAGCAAAGTCACCTATCTCTCAGCTACCGTAAGATCAGACTAAAGAGGGCATGCCAGAGGTGGATCCAGATGTGTGCAGTCCTTCCCTGCTAATCTAGTGGAGGCCACAAAGGCATCCAGAGATACTGTCATTACCTCTTGTTCTTGGAACCAGCTTCCCATGGGAGGCCTTAGAGCCAGGTAAAGAGTGACCTTGGTCCTTTAGAGTACTTGTTTTATCCTTGTTATGTGGGATTCATCATGAGGCCTGCTATTTAGATCCAAAAAAACCAGGTTATCTATCTGTGTTTTCTTCACATCTTAGCCTCAATTTTCCCACCTGTAGAATATGGATGCTGCCACAGAGAACCTTGTAAGAATAAAGGTGTTATAATGAAAGACTTTGTATATAGCAGACACTAAATAGCATGCAGATCCCTATTGCGGAAAGCAGTTTGAGTTCTGGCTATTCGTGTTTGCTGCTTTTGAGACTCTTTTGAACCTCAGTGTCTCTCTCTCTCTCTCTCTCTCTCTCTCTCTCTCTCTCTCTCTCTCTCTCTCTCTTTCTCTCTCTGCTGTGGATGCTGAAATATTCCAACTTCATTTGCCATGATGGTGCTTTCTCTGATCTGTAAACCTGAATTAAACCCCTTCCTCCCATAAATTGCTTCTGGCTGGATGTTTGTCCTAATGACAACAAAGTAACCACAACGTATTTACTCAGCTGAACTGGTGAAGCCATAATTAGTACATCCATCCCTTTTTTGTATGTTTAAACCCCTCGGTTTATAGTACCTAGTTAAGCTAGCTGTAGCAAATGAATGCAGAGGGCTTTTCTGGACAGCCTCCGTGTTCCAGAGTCTGGTTCCTCAGCCTCAGCTGCGCAGAACCTCAGAGTCCATCAGTCAGGGCTCCCCAGTTCCCCATTTCCTTTAGCTGGTTCTTGTGAGACCAGTAGACTTCTGCTCTCCACACATATCTCTTGTTATTCCTCAACCCTGGGCTCTGAATGTCCTTCATGGAATCAGGAAATAATACAGCTTTCTGTGCAGCTAGGCACCAACATCCTCAGTGCTATTTATACACTTCCCCAGTCAGGCAGGAGGTCTTGAGACACTTGAGACTTTGTGCTATGCTCAGGGAAGAGGCGGAGTGGGGTCTGAGGAAAGCTCAGACTTGGACTCGAGCAGTTCACCTTAGCTCTGTTCCCTCCCAGCAGTGTGACTTTGGGACAGACACCTGGTTTCTAAGTCTTGGTCTCTTTATCTACAATATGGGGAAAAATCATAGGGATTACTCCAAGCATTAAATGACACACTTCAAATACTTGGCAATGAAAGATAACAATGCTTATTATTACTAATATTTTATCAACATTGCTGGCCTGTTTTCATCTTTGTTATGAACTACTTGAAATGGGACAGTTCACATGTGAATTACATAATGATCTCAGGGTGAGATGGAAAGAGTATGTTCATGAGGTTTCCCACTGGAGCCTGTTCAGTCAGAGGCACAGGCAGGGGGAAGAGGGAGATTACATGACTGTTGCTGTAGACAGTCTTCTCATTGCTACCCAGAAAAGAACACAACCAAAAGCAGCTGATGGGAGGAATGAGCTTATTTTGGTTTGTAGACTCTAGGGGAAGCTCCATCATAGCAGGGAAAATGACAGAATGAGCAGAGGTTGGACATCACCTCCACCACAGCACTGCAAGCAGTGTCAGGAAGGTATGTCAAATACTGGCAAAGGGAAGCTGGCTTATAACAGTCATAAACCTGCTGCCAATAACACAGCTCCAGCTAAGTTCTCATATCCAAACTGCCATCCGCTGGGGTTCAAACATTCAGAACACATTCATTTGTGGGGGAAACCTGGATCAAACCATGACAGTCTGCCCCTAGCCCCCACAAACTAATAATCATACATGATGTAAAATATAATGTGTTCAGCTCAATTCCATAAGTCCCCATGGTTTTGTTTTATTCAACTGAACCATAATACAAAAAATAACAACAACAAAAAAAAACTGCAAAACATAACATTGAACACAGCAAAAACAGATTGAACCAATACAAGATTTAAAGCAAGCAGGGCAACATCAATCTCTAACTCCAAGTTCAATAATTCTAACCAGTAACAAGTCTCTTGGAGATCCTATTCTTCCCCTCCAGCTTGGCTACTCAGTCCAGGAAAACTTCATCTGGTGCTAGCAGCTTGCCTTTGCAGCCATTCCATAGTCCTGGCATTTTGCTGGAACTCCACTGCAACCACAGTTCATCCTCATGACTCTATCAGGTCTCCATGCAGGTAATCCAACACATCTGCTTCACACTGCCCATGGCCCAAACCTGTGCTGCAAATCTAATGACCCTCTCTTCCTGCATTTGTTATACTCCATAGTACCAGGTAGGCTACCAACTTGTTAATCCATGGGGGAACAAAGCATTCAGGTCCCTTACTTCAAAGAGTCCACATTCTTCCTGCTGTCCCAATGCAGATCACTTGGCCCAATCTCAATGGTTGTAATCTCTCAAACAGTTGCAGTTGAACCACAACTGCAAGTGGCAGCAGTGTCAGTCCAGAGATTTCCTTTCTTTCTGTGCCATCTCCATCTGCTCACACCAGTCCATTTCTATGCAAAGCAACCCTGCATAGTCTCAGGACACAGGCAGGCAGAACACAGCAACCTTCTCATGCAAATTGCTTCTGGCACAGTCCTGATAAAGTTTTTTCTCACCCTTATAAACCAAACCTCACAGTCAATAGTTCTTACTGCATTCAGGTCTTTTGAGTCTGACCAGAATGGTTCATCAAGCTATACTTACAGCAGTGGCAGGCATCTCTTAGGTCAAGGTTTCAAATCTGTCCACATTCCACTTGCATATCAGTTCCAAAAGGCCAAAGCCACAGAATCAGGGTTCTAGCAGCAACAGATGACCCCACTCTCGTCACCAAATCTGTTGTAGACAGCCTTCTCATTGCTGCTCAGAAAAGAAACCAACCAAAAGCAGCTTTTGGGAGGAATGAGTTTATTTTGGTCTATAGACTCAAGGGGAAACTCCATCCTGACAGGGAAAATGACAGCATTAGCAGAGGGGTGGACATCACCTCCACCACAGCACTGCAAACAGTGGCAGGAAGGTGTGCCAAATACTGGCAAGGGGAAGCTGGCTTATAATACCCATAAACCTGCCCCCAACAACACAGCTCCAGCAAGGCTCTAATAACCAAACTGCTATCAGCTGGAGATTGGTCATTCAGAACACATTCGTTTTTGGGGACACCTGGATCAAACCATGACAACTATTAACAATCTTCACTTTCCATTTCTCTGTAAAGTGCTCCAATCATGTAGTCATGGGCTGAGTATGTTTTCCAAGAGCGAGAGAGAGAGAGAGAGAGAGAGAGAGAGAGAGAGAGATAGCGAGAGAGATAGTGAGAGAGACAGAGAGAGAGAATGTGTGTGCCAATAACAATCTAGGATATTCCTGCAGTTAGCTTTCTCACTGGTGGCAGAAAGCACCTGACCAAAAGCAGCTTGTGGAGGAAAGGGTTTATTTTGGCTTATAGACTTGCAGAGAAGCTCCATGATGTCAGGGAAAAATGATGGCATGAGAAGAGGCTGTTCATAACCTCCTGGCCAATATCAGGTAGACAACAGCAATAGGAGAGTGTGACAAACACTGGTAAGGGGAAGTTGGCTATGACACTCATAAGCCTTCCCCTAACAACATACCTTCAACAAGGTTCCAATTACAAAATTGCCACCAGCTGGGGATCAAGCATTCAGAATACCTGAGTTTATGGGGGACAACTGGATCAAACCACCACAGGTATTATCTTCAGGAGTGGCATCCAACTCCTTTCATTGGTCTGAAGCTCACCAATTAGCTTAGGTTGGCTAGCCAGTGAGCTCCAAGGATCCTCATATGTCCACTTCTTAGTGCTTGTATTGTAGGCATGTACCACTATGCCTGGCATCTTATGTAAATACTGAGGATCAAACTCAAGTCCTCACGCTTGCAAGGCAAGCATTTACCCACTGAGCTATCTCCCAGCTCCTATGCAACTTATTTTGGCCATAACAATATCCATGTGTACAACATGGAGAGGGGATCATGAGCTGGCTTATTCTCTTGCATTTCTGATGACTGGTACTGAATACTATGTGTGTGCTAGACACTGTTCTTGTTTTAGAACAATAATTGAATCACCACAACTTCAGCACAGGTGCTATTTTCATGGAGTTTTTACAGATTAGGAAGCTGAGGTCTGGAGAGATGAAGTAACCTGTTTTAGTTACTTTGTTCACTGCAGTGACAGATTACCTGACAAAAGCAACATGGAGGGGGGAAGATTTTTTTCTTGGCTCTTCTTGGCTTCCCATCACTGTGGGGATGCCATCTCAGCAGGAGAGAAGACCGCTTACATAATCTGTCCAAAAGCACACTGCTATGGCCCAAAGACTGAAGCCAGTCTGGCTTGCTTGTCCACTTACCCTTCATGGTTCCCCCATGAGCTTGAAGAATGTGGTAGAACCCTTTTCTGCTCAATGACACAAAAGGTAATTTTTGATTTTTTTTATTTCATGAACACCATCAATGTGTCAGGCACCATGCCATCTGCTTTATGCACCCCCAAACCAGGTCTCTTTCCACATTTTCACTATACCAGGCTGTCTCCTCCCTCTGCATATTGCTAAGATATGGGATCTCGGTTGCTCTGTATCTAAAATGGAAACAATGGTATAGACTGGAGAATTCTGAGCCTTCATTCACACTGGAAGAATGTGGTGAGAATCTGGTGATCATGTCTAGATTGGACAAGAGTGTATGCTAACCAATTTGCGGAGATAGCTCAGTCAAGAAAGAGCTTACCTTGTAAACCTGAGAAATGACTTCAATTCTTGGAACCCACATAAAATGCCAGGTGTAGTAGCATGTGCCTATAATGGATCCCTGGGGCTCCTGGGCCTGCTAGTCTAGACTAATTGGTGTGCTCTAGACCAATGAGAGACACTGTCTCAAAGGAGGTGGATAGCATGTCTGAGGTTGCCCTATGGACTCCACATGCACACGCATGGGCACACAAACATATAAATACATGCATAAACTAAAAAAGAGATTATGTTAGCTAAAATTTTGTATTATTTTTCAAATACATGGGTAAGTTTCTGGGTAGCATAATGCAAGGAACATTTTACAAGTCTTAGAGAAAGGGTGAAGGTCAGTGAAGGTCAAGCATTGGGATTGAAAAGCATCCTGGGAGAGTGTGGGAGACTTGCAGAACATCTGGAATGACTGGTTGTGTGTGCTGGGGGGTGACGTGTCATGGATTGAAAGGTCTCTTGTCCAATCCAAAAGTCCAGCCTTTGGTATCTGGTGGCTCTAAACAATGGACAACCAGGGCCTGGGAGTTAGATAGGAGCACCTGAGTTACCTTCTGTCTTAATCTATCTTCCAAATATTTACTTGATAAACCAAGAAGTCTGTGATAATAGCAGTTTAAAGAGCATTTATTTCTGGAAGTAATTTACACTTGCACATGGCGGTGAGTGGGAGCAGTGGGCAAGATGTACCTAGCTGATCACTACAGTAAACAGGACCTCTCTATCCCTAGGGCACAGGCAGCCCTGGAAAGATAATCATTCTTTCTTCAGGATTTTTTTTTCCTGTAAATGTGCAAAATCATCAGTTAAACCAAATCTAAGGCTGTAGCAAAACCTCCCAAAATTTAGGAGCTAGAGTAGTTTTGATGTAGGAAGAGCTTCAGGATATATTATTGGGTAAAAGAAATAACTGTGGAAACTGTCTTTTGTGAGAAAGCTGGAGAAGATGAAGCTAACATCCATATTTTCTTGTGTTCACATAAAACAACCGGAAGGATGCATGAGCAACTTGAAACTGGAAGAGGAGGGTGGGTAGGAATGGGGCAAGTGGAGGTGGAGGGAGGGGGAGGGAATGTTATTTCATACCTTGAAACCTCTCATTTAAAAAATCATTGCACAGTAACAGTGACCATTTTGGAAAATGTTTTGTAGAGATCTATGAACTTTCAACACATGTAAACATGTGCATAGTGCCATGTAATCCATCGATGCTGAAGTTAGTTCTAGACCCAAAAATGCTGCTCTGTGCCATCCTTTCATAGTCACTGCCCTCCTTCATCCTTCACCCATGGTGCAGTGTAGCTGTTTCCTCTGGGGTGGACATGATCATTGCCATCTTGAATCAGAGCAGCTGTGAGCACCCACTTGAGACCATTAATATTGTGAGATCAGGCCTCGTAACATTCTTTCACAAAGGATGAGGCTGGGAGACTGTCCAGGCATTTTCCGTTCTCTGGGGAACTAGCGTTACAGGTGTGCATGGCCATGGCCAGTGTTTACCTGAGTGCTAGGGAGTCAAATTCAGGGTGAACCAGGCTCTTCATGGTCTCTCATGCTGACAAGGCAAGTGCACATAGATTTTCTACATTTTCTTCTGATTTTTTCATAGTTTTGTGTATTACGTTTATATTTGTGATCCATTTTGAATTAATTTTTGTTTTTAGTCTGAGGTTTAGGGAGGTATTCATTTGGCTTTATTTGTATGGGTTTATTTTGGGATGTTTATTCTGCAACCTTGATTTATACATCTGTTTGCTTGCCAATACAACATTATCTTGATTACTGAATAATGTCTCAGAATTAAGTAGTATAATTCTTCCATTTTATATTTCCTTTCAAAAACTGATTAGTTATACCAAGTTCTTTGTCTTTTATATAAATTTTGTATTCAGTTTGTATATACCTACAATTTCTATTGGACTTGCATTAGATTTGTAGATCAATTTAGCACAGTTCTATTTATTGTATTAAGTCTTCTGATACATGAACAAGTTATGTCTCTTCAATTATTTAGGCATTATTTTATTTCATCGGTATTTTATAGTTTTTAGGGTAGAGATCTCTTATGAGTTTTGATGGATTTATAAATAAATTTTTAAGCTTATTTGAGCATTACAGTTTTTAATTGCATAGTGTTAGTATATTAAGTATAATTGCTTTTTTGTGCTAATTTTGTACTATACATCTTGTTAAATTCATATGTTGTTCTAGATTTGTTTGTATATGTGTGTATTTCTGAGATTTTCTAGGTAGAAATTTATTTCTTTATTCCAACCTGTACAGCTTTTATTATTTTTTTTCTTGCCTTATTGCACTGGCTAAGACTTTCAGTGAGTGACAAAAAGGAGGGGCGAGACACCACGACTCAGGGAACTGAGCGGAAGAGGGGGCGGAAATATTGTGAGAGCCATGGTGGGGGAGACTATCCAGAGGCATGACACCCCTCAGTAACAACACACTTGGGCCAGGAGAACCAGGCTGAGTACTAGGCTTTCCATGGTTCCCTCCCACAAGGACTGATCCAGACGACCCATGGAAGAGGATATCCAGCTGATTGGGGATGGGGGGGGGCATTGGGGAATTGGGGATAACAACTCATTGTTTGCCCACTAAATAATGTAACTCTTTATGGTCAATAAATATATATATTAAAATTTTAAAGAAGAACAAAAAGGAGGGGTGAGAATGGACATCTTTGTCTTAGTTATAGTCTTAGAAGGACATAATTCAATCTTGTACCATTAAGCATAGTGTTGGCTAAAGCTTGCTTTATTTTTTGTACATCTTTTTTTTCAAAATCAGTCTATATTTCTTTCACCCAATTTAGTAACTTTTCAACCATTGCATGACATATTTTTAGTACTGTATTTTTTTCTATTCTCTTTCTAGAACTCCCAAGAAATTAATATAAACCCTTTGAGTAATAACCACAAATTCTGGACTTTTTCTTTCTTTCTTTTTCCCTTTGTATTAGTTGTTTCCCCCTGTTGCTGTGACAAAATACCTAACAAAAAGCCACTTAGGGGACAGTTTATTTTAGCTTTATCTTATAATTCAAGGTTATAGGTCATCATGTTATCAGGAGCTCAAGGCTGCTGGTCATATTACAAACATAGCTAGGAAGCAGAGAGGTGAATGCTGGTGCTTAGCTGCATTTCTCCTTTTTATTCAGCCTGCACATCCCATGTGCTACCCACAGTTCAGGTTGGTCTTCCCACCTCAATTAACCTAATTGAGAATCTTCCTCATAGAAATACCCAGTTATTTGTTTCCATGATGATTCTAATCCCATCAAGTTGACAAAATTAACTATCACACTCTCTATTTTTCAGATTCAGTAATTTCTATTGATCTGTCTTCAAATTCATTAACCATTTCATCTCCCGTGTCTGTTCTATCATTCAATCCATTCATTGTGTTTATCATTAAAATTGTCTTTACAATCCATCTGCAATAGATTATGTTTCCAGAAGTAAATTCAGTTTTCAGAAGCCTTTGTCTTGCTCTAGCTTTGAGCTCTGGGTATATATATCACCCAACCGTCTTTCTTAGAGGAGGCGAGGTTTATCAGTTCAGTTCCCAGAGCTATCACATGCAGGGTGACGGTGAACTCCGGAGTCCACAGACACATTTGTGAGACTGTTTTTAGAAGCTCCCTCTTTTTCACGCTATCTGAGATGCTCTTCAGTTCCCCAAGGCTCTTATTCAGCTTCTCATCAGAATTTGGGGTTCTGGTTCCTCAGGTCTGTTGTGCTTTGTTATATGCTATCTCACTCGGGCTCAGGTTCTGGTCCAAGTGGAGGGAGGACAGCTTGAACTGCAGTATAGAAGGTTCTCTTTTCTTAGAGTATTGGCTCTTGAGGAGTGCCCTAGTTGTCACTGTCTCCAAAGCCACCAGATTGCCCAGAGGCTTGGACATGCAGCAGGAATATAAGAAAAAACAAAATGAGGTATTTCCTCATTTGCTGAACCATTAAAACTGCTCTTGTCTAATTCTTAAACTAGACAAAGAGGGTGCTTTTTCTAAAGCTCTCCATGCTCAACAGTGCTTACTTAAAGTTTCTCAATGTTTCTCTTCATGGGTCCCTGGGATACTCAATGTCAGTGGTTCTTTGCATTCTAGTTCTTCCTCTATCTTCTTGTTGCTATTTACTTTTCATAACCTTCACCATGTCTTTCCCATAGTCTGTTCAGGTTTAATGGTTGTGCTTCTTAGGAGAAAGAAGATAACACATTTACCTCATCTCATATGGAGCTGGAACCCAGAATATTTACATCCATACATCATAAAAATGTATTGCAAATTTTAAATTTAAAAGTTATAAAACCAACCAGGGGTTGTAATCCTCAGTACCCACATAAAACCAGATACACAAAGTGGCACATGTATCTGGAGTTCTTTTGTAGTGGAGGGAGGCCCTGGTGTGTCCATATTTACTCTATGTCTCCTTTCTCTCTGTCTGTCTCTCTTAACTAAAAAAAATTTTTTTAAGTAGTAAACTTAAGCATTAAACACAGCCACATGTGTCTAATATACATTCAGAAATTATTTTTACTATTCATGAGTGCAATATTCAAAAAGAGAACCTTACAAGAAAAGAATGCACATAGCTTAACTTCCTACAGAGTACAAAGATCTTACATGTAGCTTAAGAGTGAAATGTATATGCAACATCAAGGATTTTGGGGGGTGAGACTGAGTTTAAGACTTTTGTGAGTAATGGACATGATATTATGGTAGGGATCCTGGATAGATGTCTTATAATAGCCTGTTTTCATAACAACTGACTTTGATTTTCAGACTATTTTGTTTGTGGAATTTTTAATTGTGTGGAAAAACAACCTTTACCATTGGTGTATTTTCCCTCTTGCTCCACCCACTCTCACCAGCCTGGGCTCCATCCGTGGTATTCCTTGGACCTAGCAGGTATGCTTCTTCTTTTCTTGGGGTGTTTGCACTGCTTGTCCTTTCCATATAGAAGATTCTTCTCGGAGATATCTGCTAAATCCCTCACTTCAAGTGTGACCTCAGTGAAGCCTTAACTGGCCATCCCTATTAAAATCAGTCCTCCATCACTATCTGCCTTCCCTACCACCTGCCGTCTGTCCTCCAATAGGGTGAAATGATACTAACATCCTTTGTAAAAGTTCATCAACATATTTGTTTGGAATCAGAAAATTATATTCCTTTCTTTCCCTTGATTTGCTATTTCTATTTTACTTTGCCAGTGGAATTTCAATGTAATAGAATTTATTTTATGCTTGGATGTGTTTTTTAAATTAACTGCAATATTTATTTCCTACAAAGTAAAGATTTCAACATATTTTTCTATATATCATGTATTGGTTACTTTTTCTTGTTGATGTGAACAAATACCATTTTGGCTCATGGTTTGAGGATATAGTTCATTGAGGTGGGGAAGGCATGTCCAGGTGGTGGCAGAAGCCAGGAAGCAGAGAGAGATAAATAGTCCTGCTCAGGGCTTCTCTCCTTTTCCATTTTTATTGACTCTGGAATGATGGTGCCACCCACCTACAGTCAGGATGGGTTTTTCCACCGCAAGTTTCTCTGGAAATGTACTCATAGGCGCTCTCTGGTAATTCTTAATCCAATCAAGTTGGCAAGTAAGATTACCCATTACATACTATAAAGTTACAAATGCTAATGATCTCTTCTGAATTAAATCAATAAATAATTTGAATAGTAAATGTCTAATGAAATATGACTATATTGTGTGTTTTCATAGTTATACTAAAGTTAATTCTTTGAGAAGGCAACAAAAATTAAAAGGTATGATCATCTTCAAAAGAAAATCAGAATCTAGTCATTACTTATGCACATGGTTCAGCCAAGAGGATTGTCAGTGCTGAAAGGCTATTTGTAACACCTCCTCCTGTAGGCTACTAAAGATCTGCACCCAACTCCATTGCTGAGAATCTCTTCTTTCAGTTCCTGGTTGGAAGGTTGGAGGCAGCTCCAGTCCTGGACCTTGGAGAATCAGTGGAGACATGGAGTAGATCCAGGCCTCCTGGTACTCCCAGGTCCAGATAGTCCCCACATCTGAAGCTTTGCAGAACAGACTTCAAAAGCCTCAGAAAGAGTTTCTTTAGCAGCTGGTGAGGTTCAAATTGCCCTGACTCTCTTCTGCTTCTTGTGGGGACAGGTTGATGCTGTGATGTAAGGACCTGTCCAGTGCCCAAGTGACTTCCTCAGATGACTTTTCCCCAGCAGGGATGCATCAAGTCTTATGTTCTTTGAATCCAGAGGAGAGAGAGGAGCTCTTTGTATCACGGGATCAAGCAGGCACTATGCTTGAGCAGGTGGTCCAAGAAAGGGGCAGAATACATTTAGAGGGCAAGAGGATAGATACTGTAGGGCTGAGGAGTGGATCCCACGGCCCCCAATCCCGTCCAGTCAAGGCCCCTATCCTAAAGAGGCGAGGGTCTACCTTTCTCCCCACCCAAGTGCTGGGCAAGGGCATTTAGCAAAAGGGCTCTCTGAAGAGTTGCTTACACCTTCTTCCACTGTCAGAGCATTCTCCGCCTGCCTCGTTTTCCTTGCCATTAGGTGGACAAGGGCTTGGGTCTCCGAGTCAGTCAGAACTGGGCTCATATTTGAAATGTGCTATGTACTAGCTCTGTGATTTGGGACAGTTACTTACATTTCCTAAGCCTTGGTTTATACATCCCTAGGGAAGATATGAAAATACTGTTTGATTGTGAGGATTCTATAAGAAAATGCGTGTAAAGCACCTAAACTGACATCATGTATGTGTAAATAAAATACATTGTTGAAGAACAGCGGAAGTTGTCTTTGTCAATGCCCCCCCATCCTCTTGATCATCACCTTAATTACGAATTTCAGGTGTCTGTTCCTTCTCTTTTCATTTAGAGTTGGGAGGGCCCAGGAGGGGAAACCCACTGGTCTATGGCTTCCTGGGTGTCAGTCTTAAATGTCTGTTTCTCACCTTGCTCAGTTAGGGGTTTGGGAGAAGTATGACTTGGATAAGCCAGGTAGCTCATGGGTTAATATCTGAGAGGTCCCCAGAAGCATTGGAGGGTCTGAATTCTCAGCTGTTGAAAATCTCCTACAAAAAAGAGAGCTTTTGTTGAAGCCACAGCAAACTCAAAAATCAACTTGGTATTCTCCCAGCAATGGAATGGTCTATTTGCATAACTTTCCTAAAGGTACCACTAAGGTACACAGAACCCTTTGGCCTCTGAAGAAAAATTAGTTTAAACAATTGTTAGCGGGTTCCCTTTTAGGCTAGGCAGTGTTAGATGATGCAATCACTCACCTCAAAAGCTTTGTTTTTTTATTGTTATTACAAGTCAACCATATGCTGCAGAAACCTATACGAGGCCTCCCAAAGTCCTCCCACACTGCCCTGGCCACTTTGTTTTGTAGTGACCTGCAGCTGGGGATCAGCCTCCAGCCTCACTCCTCCTTTCAGTGCCCCAGGACTGGAGAAGTGGACACAACAACTCCAAAAGTCACAGCCGCAAGGTCACCCACACCATACTCCCCTGCTCCCATGGATAGCTCTTGCATTTCTAAAACAAAATGACTGCAAAAAGTAACATGTGTTCATGTAGCTCACTAAAAGTCTGCAGTGTAAGATTTAAAAATGACCAAGACCACTACGAGGCCACTCTGAAGGAAGAAAGATTTTATTCAGAAAGAACTCAAGCTTAGCCGGCAAGGCATTTGCCTGCAAAACAGAAGGACCCAGGTTTAATTCTCTAGTACCCACATAAAGCCAGATGCACAAAGTGGCACATGCATCTGGAGTTTGTTTGCAGTGGCAGAAGGCCCTGATGTGCTCATTCTCTCTTTCTCTGCCTGACTCTCTTTGCTCTGTTTCTCTCTGCCTGCAAATAAATAAATAAAGAAAGAATACTTTAAAAAAATAAGATGGAAAGTAATTAGGGAAGACACCCACTGTTCAGCTCTGGCCTACACTTACAGGCACACACATTCAAAGGAAAACAGCAAATATTCACAACCTTATCACTCAGAGATAAGTATGATTAATGCTTTTGATGCCACCTTTTATTAATGTAAAAAATTACAATCCCTTATTATAGGAAATTCAAGTTATGCTCAATGTCCTGTTATACAATTCTCTGTTGTTTTGCTCGCAACTCCTATTATTGTGCTAGCATAGATGTTACTTCAACGAAGGTCATTTCTGAATAAAAGAGCTGGCACAGTTTTGAAGCTTTTTATTCATGTTGTCTTCTAGACAGATCTACTTACCCTACTTTTAGCAATGTAGGAGGGTGTTTGCTCTGACCCTCATTAGTATCAGGAATTATACATTTTTTTAAGAGTTATGGTTTGATCCATGAAAACTTTGGATTCTTTTGATTATTGAAAAGGTTAAACATACTTTCATAAATTTTTTTGGTCCTTTTGAATTTCTTCTTTTGTGAAATTACTTGCTTAAATCTCTTCCTTGCCCCATTGGCTATTCTTCATATGATTATTATAGATTTATAGAAGCACACTATCCAATAAGGACATCGAGCTTCCATCTGTTATATAAGGTATATACAGTTCCCTCAGATAATCATGTGTATTTGAATGTTACTGTCTTTGTTGATCCACACTTGTGTTCTGGGGCCCCTGAGACTGGCATTTCCAGCCTCTGATGAGGTGTTATTACTTCTATCCTATCCACAGCTCTGAGTCCATTTCCTTCACCATATGCAGTTCAGGTATTCACAGGCACTTATTTAGGTGCTTAAAGAGATTATTTCTAGTTCACAGTGTCTCCCATGGGGCTTTGGAAGAAAAAAGCTAGCAGGAAAACAGAGGAAAGAGCCAGTGTTTGGTAACAAGCTCCTGCTCTGGATTGGGCTGTTTGTCCACTCTCCTGCATTCAACCCTCATAACAATTTTTGAGGTGTGGGCTATTGCTCCCATTTTATAGATGAGGAGACAGCGGCTCAAAGTGTAACAGTTACTTAACTTAAAGTCACCCAGTTATCCTATATTAACACTCTGTAGAACGAGTCAGCAGGGTTAGGACCAGGGAAAGAATATAATGTAAATGATGGAAATGCAAGTTGGATGCTGTCTTTCATTAAAAATTTGAAGTTTCACACATCACGAATTTTTGGCATTCCTTTTGCTATTTTAAAATGTATTACATTAAAGCATTATTTATCTTTAAAGTTGAATTTTATGCCCAAGTAAGTGCTTCATTCACTTACATCACCCTAAAGAGGAAAGACCTTTAAATAAAGCCAGATGGGGCAGGTGTGGTGGAGACAGGAAGATTGCTGTCTTCAAGTTCAAGGCCAGCTCGAGCTACATAACAAGTCCCTGTCTCAAAAAATATAAAAGGGGAGGTAGAAAAAGAGAGAAGTGAGGAAGTGAGAGAGGAAGGAAGAAGGGAAGGGAAGGGAAAGGAAGGGTAGGAGATGGGAGGGGAGGAAAAGGGGAATGGGGAGGAACTCAAAGAGGACCTGGGAGTGGTGAGGGTGGTGAGGGGACCTGACTAGGACATAGCTCCCAGAGTAACCCTGTGCGGTTCTGGCCCTTCCTGTCACAGGCAGAGCTAGAAGATGTTCTGCCCCCTTATGCCCGTCACGAGAAAGATCTTTCCCACACTGCACCTGATTTGGACGCTGGCTTACAACCACCATCAATGGTGGATGCACAATTTTGCTGTGAAAGTGTACTTCCTGTGCAGCGCAGGTGACAAAGCCATCCCTCCAGCTGATAGACGATCCTTCCTGGGAGGAGGGAGGGGGCTTTATGTGGGGTCCTGAGGAAGGCTGCTTCTCAGTTCTGTACTTGACAGGCCTGCCCAGGCTGCTCCATGTGGGAGGGAGTCGCCTGGCTCCCCAGGGCTCCCAAGGTCCCATTCTCACCATCTGTCATCCCAGAGAGACCCACACAGCCCTGCTCTCCCTGTCTGGAAAGCGGCCTGTCAGCTAATCACATTCCCTCCTGCCTGCGCTGTCCACTCCTGCAGCCCCATGACTGAGAGGAAATGGCAAGAAACCTGACTCTTGAAACCAGGCCCAACTGATAGAGCCTAATTCCTGGAATCGCAGCCGAGAGGCAGCCGGCAGGGGTGGGGTCCAGCTTCCCAGGGCTTGGGCTCTGTCCTGGATGGCAAGGGTTCAAAGTCCAGGCAGGCCCAGCTGGGCAGCCTGCCTCCCACAGAAGAGGAGAGTCATCCAGGCCCTGAGGTCCCCAGCCTCACCCGGGCAGATCTCCTGCACCGCAGCCTGAGAGACTCTTGCTGATCTCAGCTTCCTCCTCTGGGGGCCCATTTTGTCTCTGACCACAGTGGCTTGCTTGTGATTTTCTTGCTGTTATAGATTGAGTATCCTTTGAGTATACCTCCCCTTCTCCCACGCACAGGGCACAGGCGTGCAGACCATTGATCCTTGGGATTCTCAGAAGTGGTGAACCTTAAGAGGTGGGACCTCTTGGGAAGTAAGTGATTGGATCATAGGGGTTTCACCCTGGAATGGGATTAATGCTGTTTTAGAAAGTCAACTATCACCAGAGCCAACTGTCACAAATGAGGCTACCCCACAGTTTGTCCCTTTCTGCATGTAAAAATTCCTTTTCTATTTCTCTGTCACATTGTGACATACTCTCATCAGAAGCCACAGATAGGACTATCCATTCTTGGGTTCTCATTTCCAAAACTGTGAGCCCAGTAGACTTCTTATATATGCCCTGACTTCTAATATTTTGTTATAGCAACACAAAATCAACTAAGACAACTGCTTTACAGGTCTAGCATCTGGTAAGCAGGGAATTTGTCTCACTTTCCTTTAATAGAACTAGCTGCTACTTGATGAGATTCCTAGGTATTTGACTTGGTCTTCACCTTGAGAGGTAGGTAACTAGTATAATTACCATTTCACAGATGGAGAGATAGAGGCTTGAAAAGATAAATCACTTACCCAGGGTCACCAACAGTTGGCTATTATGATCTAAGTCCATGTCTCATGAGGGCTGCTTGTTGAATCTTATGGCCCAGGGTTCCAGACATAAACCCACTGTGAGTGACATGAAGCAGGTAGAATCTGTCATAAAATGGGGAATACATAATCCATTCAGGAATGCAGGACCCTAGCAGCCAAATGAATTTTCAAGAAAAGCTTGAAATCTGTGTACTATTATTACTATTTTATATACTTTTGTGTGTGTGTTCAAGCTTGTGTGTACATACACATGTATATACATATGTGTGGAGGTCAGAAGACAATCTGTTCCTTGGGTGCCATCCACCCTGTTTGAGACAGGGTCTCTCACTGGCCTGGAATCCACCAAGTAGGCCAGACTGGCAGGCCAATGATCCCCAGGAATCCACCCATCTCTGCCTCCCCAGTGCTGGGATTACAAACACATACCACCATGCTAAAGGCAAACACTTTAGACGCTGAGCCATCTCCCCGGCCTGAAATCTGCATTTTTAGGTGAAATATCCTGATTTTTACATTTGATCAATTAACTAAAAATAAAAGCAATACAAATTTTTAAAACATGAACATGGAGCTAGAGATATGGCTCAGTGCTTGCTTGCACTTTAAAAGAGGCCTGGGTTCAAATCCTCAGTAACCACATAAAGCCAGATGACCAGAATGGCACATGCATCTGGAGTTCATTTGTAGCGGCAGATGGCCCTGGCATGCTCATTCCTCATCTCTCTCTCCTTTTTCTCCCTGTCTCTGCTTGCAAATAAATAAACAATATGATGGAGGCTAACCAATAGCGATCACTGAGTCAGAGACTGCCCAAGAGCTAATTCCATCTCACAGGTTTGTACTGCCTTGTACCTTAGACACAGCAAGTATGCAGGGAATGTTTGCTGTGCTAACTGAAAATAAGGCAGCCTTACTTTTTAAAGGAGCTATATCTATCGGGAGAAAAACAAAAGGCAAAATCTAGGATAGCTCTCACAAAGGAAATGTAATTTTAAATGATTTGGGGGCTGCTGCTACGGCAGAAGATGGGCCATCAGACCCACATATGGACCCTGCTGGGGTGTATATGAAAAACTGCAATGAATCCTCACAAGCAGCCATGGTCAGAAAGGCACGGTCACACTTGCTTATTCCTGCAAAGTCTTGGCTTCTCTGTCCTCTCCGTTCTCTTCCTCTCTCTGTCTTTTCCATGTGGGGGAGCATGCAGATTCCAGTCCCAGAGCCTCAATCTTGCTACCTCGTCTTCCAGAAGGGAGCTCAGCTCCTCTCATGAATTTGACTATCAACTCCACACCTCATTTAAACCTAAAGCCAAGGTCATGATCATCTTTCCCGATCTGGTCTGCCCATCCCAGCTGGCCCCATTTCAGTCCCTTGCACTATTATTCTTCCACTTGGATTCACATTTCATGAATCCTTTTTCCTTCTCTTCTTCATCAATTGGTCCCAAATCCTCGTCAGTGTCTCATTCCTCCTCTCATCATGTCATACCCAGGCCATTGCTCTATGTTCTTAACTGCTGTTACTGGGATAGTGTTTGGATTACCTGAGGCTCCCACCCCTCCTTTTCCACTATGGTATTTCTCCCTTAAAACTAGACTACAAGGCACCTATCCACTGCCTAAGGGAAGGATGTTTGAGCTTAATGAAGCTCAAGTTAAAAAGCCAGTAATCAGGCTGAGGGTCAGGGGTTCCCTCTGCAATCCTATCCCTGAACTGGGCAATGGGGAAGTTTTACAAGGTTTGATTGGTCCTTGGGAAGAAGCCTCATACCTTCTACTCACAGAGGCTGAGCCTAGATAGATTTGGGGGACATCTAAAAACAGTGCAAACATGTTCCATTTGCCCAGGAGCAGAGTAGAAATGGTTGCTGGGGGGGGTATCCAGAATATAGGCCCCTCGATGCCCTCCCAGAGTCTCCTGTGATCCCTAGACCAGCAGGAGGACTTCCAGATTTCCTTATGTTCCTGAGAAAGGCATGGAAGAGCTACAGGCCAACCTCCAAAGAGCCCTGGATGAAACTGAAGGAGGCCACATACGGCTGCCACCTCTTGCTTTGAGCCATCAGAAAGGAGGGGCACATGGTGACCAAGAATCCAAGTCTCCTTCCAAGCTCTGCCACCCACTCACCCCTCACCACTGTAGCACAGTTCTCAAGATCTTGGAATTCACATATCCACATCCAAATTGGAGGTGATTCAATGTATGTTTTTCCAGAACAGGAATTGTAAGTAGGGGTTGTTGCAAACAAATAAATAAAGTTAGATTTCCAATGACTTAGTTTGTGTCTTGAAGTTTCTGAGTGCTCCTGCCCCTGTTCCCTCTCTAAACTCTTCTGTGCTCTGTAGCCAGATTAGTCTTCCTAAAACATCACTTTACACTTTCATGAATCCAAAGAATAATTATTGAGTGGCTACAGTGACTCAGAAGAGGTGGTAGGGGATTAACCTTAGATGGAGCATAATAAGAAAAATGAAACATAACCTTACACTAAGATGCTGTTTTTCAAGCAAAAGCCCAAACGTTTGACAGCATCCTCTGTTAGAGAGGCAGTGGGGAAGCAGGTACTCAATACCTTTGCAGTTGAAAATGCATAATGGTTCAGCCCCCATAGAAGGAAATTAAGCAATATTCATCAAAATACTTACAAGTTAATATTCATCAAAATTACTTACAGGTTTTCCCTGTAAGCAATCTGTCCCACTTGTAATAATATCAAAGGGACACTGACAAGAGTATGAAAGCACTGTGCACAGGACTATTACCTATAGCGCTATTTAAAATAGGACAGAATTAGGGGGCTGGAGTGATAGGTCAGTGGTTAAAGGCACCTTGCTTGCAAAATATGCTGGCCTGGGTTCGATTCCTCGATACCTATGTAAGGCCAGATGCAAAAAATAGTGCATATGTCTGGAATTTGGAGTTCTATTGCAGTGGCAAGAAGCCCTGGCACACCCATTCTCTTTCTCCTTGCAAATACATACATACATACATACATACATACATACATACATACATACATACATAAAATGTTAAAAAAAGAAAGCTAAATTATTTTTTAATTATTGGAAGAAGCTAAAATGCCTAATAAAGAGAACTGAGTCAGTTATGGGCTTATTATTACTAAAATAGACAGAAGATTAGCCTACAGGTGTACAAAGAAATGAGAACTATTTCTACACATTACTATGAAGTGATCCTGAGAACATTACTAAATGGAAAAACAGTGTAGAATGCTCTGGAAAGCATGTGTACATTACAGTGTTTGATTTGAGAAAGGGGAAGTTATTTGATTATAAGTACATATTTTCATTTGTATTTAAAATGCAGAATAACAAAAATCAACTTATAGAAGAACTAAATCAGAGAAGACAGGGATGCACGTGACACTTCTCTGAATGCATTTTTAAATAAATGTACTTTGCATAGTTTTTAAAAAAGTTAACCAAATAGAAAAATACAATTGTTAAAAATAAAATATAATCTACAATTAAGCCTAACTGTATATCAATTTAGTAGGTTATTCATATAGGAAGAATTATTTTCAGTGACTTTAAGGCACAGTAATTTGATTCATTAGCACTAGTAAGATATCTCTTAACAATAAAAACCCTGTATGTAAACAGTAAACTGCTGTGTCAGCAATTGTGAAATCGATACGAATACTCTCATTATATCCAAACTGTATATGTAGGAGGATAAAACAAATAAGTAATTCACTTTGGGACCCAAGATTTTCAGAATAAAAGAGAAAAATACAAATATGAAGCTGCAGAAATCTGAATTTTGAGTGGGAAACTTCAACATGACTCCATAATGCATTTTCTCTTTAAAAGAAAGTTTATTTTTCTTTGTCTGCTGCAAAAGCCTGGAGACAATGACCTACTAGGTACTAATGAGGACTCCTAGGGCTCTGTAGTTGTTTCTAAATATCATTCCTAAATATCACTTTTTTGTGGACTGGCCTCATTTCAGGTCTGAGGCCCAAAAGAAAGTAGAAGATGCTCCCAGGCTATGGCAATTATATCAAAAGGGCTCAGGAGGCAAGTGGAAGGAACATTTGAACATCACAATGAATAATTTAATGGATTGAAAACATAAAATATATTAAGATGCATGAGTCTTAATAATAATAAAATCGGGCTGGAGAGATGGCTCAGGGGTTATGGCACTTGTCTGTGAAGCCTAAGGACCCAGGTTTGATTCCCCAGTACCCACGTCAAGCCAAATGCACAAAGGGGAACATGCATCTGGAATCCATTTGCAGTGGCTAGAGGCCCCAGCAATCCATTCTCTCTCTCTCTTTCTTTCTTTCTCTTTCTCTCTCTCCTTGCTAATAAATTAAATTAAATTAAAAAATAAATATGTGAGTAGGTCATGAACTCATGATTCTGAAAACTTGTGAATAAAGTATCAAACATTTAGTGTATTGTACCAGTTGGTTTTCCATCATTGTGACAAAATGCATGTAATGAACAACCTAAAAGGAGAAGAGATTTATTTTGGCTCATAGTTTCAGAGGTTTCAGTCAATGGATGGGTCAGTTGCTTAGGGCCTATGATGAGGCCCAACATTATGGCTGAGGGAGCCTGTGGCGAGAGTGTTCATCTCAGGACAGCCAGGAAGCAGAAGGAAGAGGAAGATTCAAAGACAAAATATATCCTCCACAGGCACAAATCCAGTGACTAGACTCCATCTCCCCAATTTTTAACACCTCTAAAATTAAGGTATAAACTGATCCACTGATGAGGTTAGAGCCTTCATGATTCAATCATTTCCAGTAGATCCCACCTCTAAACACTGCTTCACTAGGGACCAAGCTTTCAACCTAAGAGCTATTGGAGAACATTTCAGATCAAGCCATGATATCCACCTTTTTGGGGACTTAAATACCTGATATGTGAATGGTCTTTAAAGAAGAATTATAGCCTATAAATGCAGAAGGAATGATTGAATCAATATGTTACCATTTTGTTGCCCTACTAAGCAAAGATTTCACTGCTGTTAAGATCATTCAGTGAAAATCCAATGGAGAATGTCATAATAATTGAACACGATGACAAAAGGGGAGATATTTGTTGATATGTATCTTTGGCAATGATGCAGGATTTGGGAGTTCAGGAAGGGTCTCCCAAACTTATGAACCCCTATTTTGGGTCCTCATCCTATTTTTAACAAAGAATTGATAAAAACTGAAGAAGGATAAATTATGAATTATTGAGTCTACTTAGGGAGAAGTCACAAGTTGTGGGGCTTATTTAAGGGAAATTTGGATCTACAAAAAGGCTGGAACAGAGTCACCAGCACATGGAAAGCAGGAAACACACACTAGTTTGGAAAACACAGCATAGTTAATAAAGTGTATTTCAGAAAGATGGAGGTCTAGGAAGAGGCTGAACAGAGCCACAAACACATAGAAGATAGGACCTAGGAGATTATATATAGAGATTCTGAAGAAGCACGCTTGTGTGGAAGGCACAGCATCTGCCCTGAGCCTCCCCATGGAAGAAAGTTAAGAAGCAAGTGGAGATGTCTTAAGGAAGAACAGCAGAGAGAAAGTACCACAGCAGAGACCAGGAAATTCAGAAGAGAAACGGGGAATAAAGAGAGTTACATCCATAGTTATCTCAAGTTTAGAGAAGTTACACAGGTAGCAGGCCCAGAGTTCAAAGAAAATACCCACATGGTAGATTAGAGTGTATAAGAAATACACGCGTGGTAGACTCAGAGCTTAGAGGAAAAATCATACAAGTAGTTAAAGCCAAAGCTTACCTCCAAACACAGAGCAGATAGAAGACAAGCAGAAACCACCCAGAAACTGTGTAGGGGAAAGCCAAGCTTACAGGTGTCCAGGCAGAGATCAGAGGGCAGAGAGAGAAGTGAGAACAGCATGCCTTTATAGTCGATTAAAAATGCATTCTTTCCTCAGATTCACGTAAGTAGGGGGAAGACCTGATTGGTTTTCACATTCCAGGGGTCTGATCCCAAATGCCAGCCCACCTAGGTAGTGTGCCCACTGTTTAGGCAGCAGAGGCGCTGCAACTATTGTGGATACAACTTGATCAGACATGAGTTCTATTCCTGCCAAGGCAGGGTGGTAGCTTCTGGTTCTCTCTTTGGGCTCCAGTCCTAACTGAAATCAGTCAGCTAAAAGAAGCTAGCTTTCTCCTGAGTCTCCTTCATTAGTACACTAACACTTATCAAGTATTGTTCTAAAAATAAACTTAAATCTAACCTTTGCTCAATATCTAACCAAAGTTTCCAGGGGGGGGGGAAGAGACAAAAGAACAAGCTAATTGATACTACTGGGATGAAGCCTGCAAAATCAAGAATCTGTCAAATATGTTCATTTTTTTTAAAAAAAGACAATTACTAAGCTTTTCTGATGGCCCATTTGACGACATTAAGAAGCTGATCAGGAGTATTAGCTGATGTCTTTTGCCATCGTGATGAAGGTAACTCTAACTTGGCACTCAGTGCCCTCCACTTGAACCAAAAGCTTTAGTTTAAGTCCTAGAAATGCCACGTAGTAAATGATGTATTCTCGAGGAAGTCCTGAATGCCTGAGAACCACCTGTAAGGTGGCACATCAGAACGTACTGCCTTGTGGCTTCTGTGACACGATGAATGACAAGAACATGTGATATTCTGTACATTCTATCTCCCATGAACTGCTATGTGGAGCCTTTGTTCTAGCAATTTCTCCAGAATGCTCTCTGCTGTCTTATCCACTCATGGACACCTTGTCGGTCTCCCTTTAGTTCAACACTTCTTTCTTTTTTATTTCATTTAACATTTTTATTGGCTTAAAATTATATATATTAACACAACAATATGCTCAGTATCATAGGTTCTTAGATAAAGCCACTGAATCCATGATGACATTCTGTTTTATGCATTAGTTATTCTCCCCCCCCATGACTCTTACATTCTTTTCGCCCCCTCTTCCGCAAATTTCCCTGAGTCATAGTGGGTGAATTCAAATTTTTCATAGTTATTAGGTTTGTAAAAGTCTCTAAATTTGTGCTTTTGACAATTTTGGGCATCCTTGGTGCCTCTCTCCATTGACCTTCCTTAGGTTATCTGCTGTGCTGTGGGAATAGATCTTTTGCTTGTCATCCCACTTCCTTAGAGGTTTTGTTAAGGGCTCTACAAGGATCGTCTCCTGCTTGGGTGTCCCCCGTCAAATCAGGTCCCTTTGGTGGAGTTTGGTTGTCCCCCATTCTCATTGCTTTCTGAAAAATACAGTCTCCAGCGGAGAGTGAGATTATTATTGGTCAATTGACACAAATACTGCTAGGTTGGTGAGCGTTTGAAGGGTGTAGCCTATTCTGAGGACCTATGGTTAGTGAGGACTTTCCCATGTAGATGGGTTCTTGGTCCCCATTCAGGGTTGCCTTGGGTCCCCTTACCAGTCAGGGGTTCCCTGCCTCTGAGCGGATCTCATAGCCAATTAGCCAGCTGTTGATTACACACCTAGGTTGGGCACCACCATTGCACAGATGGGCACTTCTTGTCTTGTTTGTCTGTGCCATATAGCAGCCAATGCGTCTTTGTTTATGAAGCTTTTCCCAGCCGCTTCTCCCACAGTGATTTGTCCCTTGTTCTCTCCATGGCCCATGGCTCTGAAATGTTCACTGGGCCCTCTGAAACGACATCCCTGGGCTTAATTTTCTTCTCAACTAAACTGAAAGATTCTTAGCAACAGGAATGCCGTGTCACTTATCTGTTCTTCCTTCCATCACAGATCCTGGCACTATGTTTGCATACAAGAATGGTGACAGCTAAAACTTCCAGTAACTGTCTTATTCAGAACTCTCTTAGCAGTGACAAAAACCCAATTCAGTGTATAGGGGGAGGGGAGCTTCAATCAAAATAGCTTCTCTAAGACCTTCTCCCTGAAGTGCTGAGCAGTCAGGGGAAACAGGTTCAACAGCCAGAGATTGAAGGAGAGCTCCCCTGCTCTTGGGAACGATAGGGTTAACTACAGATGACAAGACAGGACTCCGGGTGATACAGACAAACTGGAGTCACCAGGACAGGGAGTTATAAACTATAGACAGGTTTGAATTACAGCAGTCACCCCAAGGAACTTCCCCTTTAAGCTGATATCTTATTATTTTGCTTCTGTAGGCCACTTATGGCTTCTTCCTTACACAGCCATGTCCTGCTTACAATGTGTTATCTAAGTATA
Organism: Zapus hudsonius; assembly: GCA_004024765.1. Lineage (NCBI taxonomy): Eukaryota > Metazoa > Chordata > Mammalia > Rodentia > Dipodidae > Zapus > Zapus hudsonius. The sequence goes on along the minus strand of PVHP010002197.1, from coordinate 25,372 downwards.
CAGCTGTGCTCCCTCCCCGTTTCAGTAAGCTTGCTTGCTGCCAAAGACAGCTTCCTGTCCATGTCCACAGTCAGGCAGCCAAGAAGTTTAACCCACCAACAATGTAAAGAACTCAAGGTGATGCCAAGCTGCCTGCCAAACAGCCTATAAAAGAAACAGTCTGACCATAATTCAGGCCTGAAGACATTTTAGAGCATGAAGCTCACTTCATTCAGCCATGGGTCTAAATAAATGAATTCTCCACCTCTCTGAATGATGCGTGGATTTTTTGCTGATTTGAACCAAGATTTTTCTGGAACAAGTGTAGCTTAAGCAAAAATAGATGAACTGGCTCATATAGCCAGTTTGCATCCAAGAGTATGGATGGCATTGGTCTCGGTGACTAGGACCAGGGGCTGAACATGCAGACTGTCATAGCATTGTCCTGGCTGTGCAGGCCTTGCTCACCATCCATTTACATGTGACAGCAAGCATAGCCAAGGACCACTCCCAGTCCTGCGTCTCTCTAGTTAGTTCTAGTTCAAGAGTCCCAGGAAAAGATTGTTCGATCTGGCTCAATCTGGAGCACCCCCTGACCAACCACTAGAGAATCCATCGAAGTGAGGTGGACTTTGGATCATATGTTAGAGACGGGGAGAGGAATGGCTGTCCTCCAAATAGATACTACCAGAAGGAGAAAGAGGAACTGGGCAGTTAAACTATGACATGTCTGCTGCATGAGTCAATAATATGTCCAAAATGTGCGCCACTTGAGACAATGGTCATTCTGATTTACTGAGATACTTAAATGCCCACACCTACAAACTGCAAACTTATTTAAGCCATAGAGAAGAACTGGGTATTTATCCATTACATGCCAGGGACTGTGCAAGGCAGCAAGCAGGGAATAGAATCCCTGTCTTCATGATGGGACCCGACAAGCCTAAGTAGCTGTCTAGTATGACAATGTTGCTAAGTGCTATGGATAAAAATGCAGCACAAAATGGAGATAGCAATAGGCTAGGAAGAGTTTTCAGTCTTAAATAAAATATTCAGGGACATTCCTCCATGAGAAGTTGACATTTCATGAGATGGGATACCTCTTAGAAGAAGAGGAACATGGACTGACTCCACTCTTCCTTCAGGACCTTCACTCTCCCAGAGCCCTGATTCTGAGACGTGCAGTTTATCACCCACCCTTGACACACCTCAGCGCTGATATACAGAATCACTGAGATTGGGACCCCTTTGTATCTTCAATGAAGCTGCTGCACTTCCTTTACTCGTGATGTTCCAAATTTCCATTTCATATCATTTTCATCTTTCTGAAGCATTCCCTCAGCAATTCTTTTTGAATAAGTCTTTGGCCACAGATTCCCTTCATTTTCTTTTTTTAAAAAATATTTTATTTATTCATTTTCAAGCAGAGAGAGAGAGAGAGAGAGAGAGAGAGAGAGAGAGAGAGAGAGAGAGAGAGAGCACACCAGGGCCACCACCTTGTGGGTCTGGCATATGTGGGTCCTGGGGAATTGAACCCAGGGCCTTAGGCACTGGAGGCAAGTGCCTTAACCGCTGAGCCATCTCTCTAGCCCTCTTCATTTTCTTTATTCTGAGAATGTCTTTATTTCACCTTGTTTTCAAAGGGTGCTTTCATTCCATATAGACTTCTGGGAGGTCAGTTCTTTCAGCACTTTACAAGTGTGTCATTTCCTTCTTGCTGCAAGGTTTCTATTAAAAAGCCCTTAAATATTTCAATTTTTCCACTACAAATAATACATTCCCTGAAGGTATTTTCAACATTTTCTCCATCTTTAGCTTTTAACAGTTTGATTATGAAATGGCTGGGCATAGATTTCTTTGGAATTATCCTATCTGGAGTTTATTCAATTTCAGGAATCTGTAGGCTTATTTTTTTTCACTGCATTTATGGACTTATTCCTTCAAGTATTTTTTTCCTAGCACTATATTCTTGCTCCTCCTCTGGTACTCTGATGACTTAAATGACAGGAATTTTGGTATTGTGGGAGAAATCTCTCTTAGTCTACATTCATTTTTCCATTTTTTCCTCTCTGTTGCTCGAATTAGATATCCTTTGTCAATCTATGTTTGAAATCATCCTTTCCTCCTTCATTCAGTCCCACTCTGTCAATTAAATTCTGCCTATACAGTGTGCTTCTTATTTCATTTTTATTGTATTTTTGAGCTCTAAAGTTGCCATTTTGTTCTAGTCATATCTTCCGTTTCTTTGCTGAGAGCTATCCTTCCATTCATGTCAGGAGAATTTTCCCTTCCTTTGAGTCATTTTATACTAGCTGCTCTGAGCCTCTGACAGGTAACATCAGTGGCATCGAGCACTGGCATCTCTCTGTTGTATCTTCTCATGTGAGCAGAGGTTTGCCTGGTTCTTTATGTGCCAAGTAATTCTGAGTTGTTTCCTGGATGTTTTGGTTGTGATGTTATGAAACCTTGGCTCTTAATAATCCCATGAGGAATCTTGCTATTTTTGTCTTAGCAGGCAATGAACCTGGTAAAGTTCAGGCCTCCATGTCCAGTTGGCTTCTGTGGGCTGTGGTTCCAACTCCAGTTTAGTCTCTGCAGTGTGGTTCAGGTGTGTTACAGATAGGAACCCCCTCATGGTCAGCCTGGGACCTGAGTCTGTGAGTTTCCTTGGTTCTTCAGCGTGGACTAGATCCTGAAGAGCCACAGTTAATCAACACTTTCCAGGAATCTCCTTTACTCTGCTCTATTGCTTTCCAACTCACTTCCCTGGCCTGAAAGCTGGGGCTTTGGTACCTTCCTTTAAATTCCACCTGTGGGAGACCTGGAGGAAAAGTCTACAATGCACTGCCAGCTCAATGATATATCACATTCTGGTCCTCCTCTGCAATTTGCACGCTATTACTTGCCTTTAAGAGTCCTCAGACAGCATCTCCTGCAAAAAATTAGTCTCTCCTAATTTTAGAGTTGCATTTTCCTGAAAGTGACAGGATGGAATGTACAGGTTCCATCCCACCTGGCACAGAAACACAATAAAACTGTTAGAGTACATTTTCAGTATGTTCTTTGTGCCTTATAGACATCTTAAAATGCAAAAAGGGCGGATTCCTGATGAAACTGTGAAGATTTCTTTTAAAAATATTTTTATTTCTTTATTTGTAAGCATAGAGAAATAGAAGAGAGACAGACAGAGAGAATGGGCAATGCCAGGGCCTCAAGCCACTCCAAACAAACTCTAGATGCATGCACCACTTTGTGCATCTGGCTTTACGTGGGTATTGGGGAATTGAACCCGGGTTGTTAGGTTGTATGGGTGAGTGTCTTAGCCACTGAGCTATCTCTCCAGCCCCAAGATTTCTTTTGTTAGAAAGTTAATTCCCCCTTAACAAACATGAGTACTGAAAATTCCAGGGATAAAAATGGCCATGTCATTGGATTGCAGTGTCTGGCACATAGCAGGTGTTGAATAAACATTAGTCATCTCTCTACCTATCCAACTTATTCCTCGAGAGCTAAATGCTATCTGTGTTCAGCAGAAGAACCTCTTAGTCTGGCTTCTGGATACAACTTTCCTCATTCTTGTGTCTTTTCATCACTGGGCTTTTTCATGCAATCCTGTGATAATATTTTGGGGACCTATTTTGACCATATTAATCTTGCAATCTGCCTCAAATTCTGTTTGGAAGACTTCAAGGCATCAGTGAAAAATGAAAAAAAAATCTATTTGTGGAATGCTTCATGTCACCAAAGCTGTTCTGACACCTGTTTCCATAGTTCATAGTTCTGACACCTGTTTCTTAAACAAGACTGTGTGTGTGAATTTGCTCTATAGAGAAGTGTGTGTGTGTGATGTATGCATGTATATTGCCTTTGTGGTGCCCCATGCACTTGCCTGGGGGGGTAGAGGAGAATGTAGGGTGTCCTGCTCCATAGCTCTTCAGCCCCACACATTCTTATTTGAACCAGAGTCTTACTAACACCTGAGCTCGTTGTTTTTCTGGATCCCAGGTGATTTCTTGGTCTGGAGGTCGGGGAGGGACTGAGGTTACAGGCATGGGTGGCTACACCCAGGTGTTTACGTGAGGTCTGAAGATTCAAATTTAGGTAGTTTCAGGCCTCCTTAGACCCCCATGCATGCCCAGGAAGCCTACATGACCACTTAGCCATCTCTCCTTTTCTGCATTTTTATCTTCTGCTGAATTCCACCTCAAGGTTAAAAGTTATTTCAGAGCCATAATAGGGATCCTCTGGGACCGCATGTCCTAGGAACTCCAAGCATAGGACTTCCTTTTCAAGATGCCTCATAATTGGCTTATGCATCTCCTTGGTGCTAGGCACCCTAGAGCTGCTGGAAGTTGCTCTCACATGAAGGAGAGGAATATGGTTTCTATTCCAAATGAAACCAGATAGTGAACTTTTCATGGACTGGCTCTGAAAGGGGAGGCCCAAGAACTGACCTCAACTGGCACATGCAAGATGGTCACTGTGATCTTTTCCTGGCTTTCCTCTTGATCAGAGCTCCCCTTTTCATTCCCCAGGACAGTCCCTGACCACAGAAACTCCAGGAAGAACCCAGCAACAAGCTCAGCATGTCGTTTTTCCTTCATCCCAACCTCCATAGCTCCTTTACTGACACCGATGAGGCAAAGATTGCAGCCATTTCCTGGGAGGTTTGTGGAGGTTAATCATTTTTCTTTTCTGTAATTTAGCATTTCCTCATGCCTAGTCACTTCTTTTGTCTTGTAAATTATTAATTGATTGATTGATTGACAAGGGCCTCTAGCCACTGCAAACAAACTCCAGATATATGCACTATTTTGGGCATCTGGCTTTATGTGGGCACTGGGAATTGAACCCCAGCTTGTAGGCTTTGCAAACAAACACCAGCCCTTGCAATGGTTAATCTTAATTGACAGGCTGATTTGATGGAGAAATGCCTAGGAGATTTCTAAAGCACACCTCTGGGCATGCCTGTGATGACAGTTCTAGAGATGATTAGATCATAAGTGATCTCTTACTGAATTAAAAATACAACGAGAAAAGCCAAGTTGTCTGTCAAAATATGCTGGCATTATTTGGAGTTGGTGAAAGGTATGAGGTGGGCTCTATTTGGAGGAAGAAGAACACTTTGGGGCTATATTTTTCTGTTACCTCTTCCTATATCTCCTTTTCTATGCTTCCTGACAACCATAATGTGAACTGCTCTGCTCCGTTTTTCTCTGCCCACCATGATGGACTGTCATCCCTGAAACTGTGAGCCAACATACATTCTTCCTCTTTTAAGTTGCTCATGTAAAATATTTAATCATAGCAATACAAAAGTAAGTAAAATATAAATAGGCTGAAATTTTCAAGTACTCTGCCCAAAAGAAACTTGTTCTGGGCAGTGCTAAGAAAGTAGCATTAATAAGTGGTGGGGTAGGAAGAGAGCTACTCAGAAGGCTTCTCGAAGAGCACCTCCTCATCCACTGGTGATTGTCAGAAGCCACCTCTAGACTCCCATATTTCTTGGGCTCAGCTTGAACTTGGGATATGTTCACTGCCATAGCACTGGCATGGCTGAGTATGTTCAAGGTCAGCAGATCAGTACTGCGGACAAAGGTGATTCTGAGTGAACCTAGGCCTGTCATTCAGATGGGCAATATCCCAGTAGGAATGGACCCTCACCTCACTTCCAAGAAGTTGCTGTGGTGGTTTACAAACTTGAAAAGAGTCCTTTACTTCTCCATGTGTCCATATCTGTCATGTGACTTTGTAGCTCCTGCCACCAAAAAGTGGAGTCTGTTCCTATCTAATATTCTGGTTTGATCCTTCTGGCAGTGCACATGGTTGTACATTTGCTTGGAAGGAAAAATGGCCAGATGTGTGGTTGTACACTGATTCATGGGCTGTGGCCAATGGTTTGGCTGGATGGTCTGAGATTTGGAAGGAACACAATTGGAAAATTGATGAGAAAGACATTTGGAGAAGATGTATATGGCTAGACCTCTCTGAATGGTCAAAGGACATAAGGATACTTGTGTCCCAGGTTAATGCTCATCAGAAGGTGACCTCATCAAAGGATGACTTTAATAATCAAGTTGATAAGCTGACTCGTTCTGTGGATAGTGGCCAAACTCTCTCCTCAGCCACCCCTGTCATTGCACAATGGGCCCATGAACAAAGTGGCCATGGTGGCAGGGATGCAGGTTATGCATGGGCCCAGCAACATGGACTTCCACTAATGAAGGCTGAACTGGCTATGGCTGCTGCTGAGTGCCTGATCTGCCAGAAGCAGAGACCACTGAGCCCCCGGTATGGTAGCATTCCTTGAGGAGACCAGCCAGTGTCTTGGTGGCAGGTTGACTACACTGGACCACTTCTATCATGGAAAGGGCAGCGTTTTGTCCTTACTGGAATAGACACTTATTCTGGGTATGGATTTGCTTTTCCTGCACGGAATGCTTCTGCACAAACCACCATCCGCGGGCTCACAGAGTGCCTAATCCACCATCACGGTATTCCACACAGCATTGCTTCAGACCAAGGAACTCACTTCACAGCCAAGGAAGTGCAGCAGTGGGCTCATGTGCATAGAATTCACTGGTCCTTCCATGTGCCCACCACCCTGAAGCAGCTGGCTTGATAGAACGATGGAATGGCCTTTTAAAGAACCAGTTACGGTGCCAACTAGGTGGCACTAGCCTGGAGAGCTGGGACAGGGTTCTCTAGCAGGCTGTGTATGTGCTGAATCAGTGTCCTATATATGGTACTGTTTCTTCTATAGCCCAGATTCACAGATCCAGGAATCAAGGGGTGGAAATGGGAATGGTACCACTTACCATCACTCCAAGTGACCCATTAGCCAAAGTTTTGCTTCCTGTTCCTGCAACCTTATGCTCCGCTGGCCTAGAAGTCTTGGCTCCAGAAGGGGGAGTACTTCTGCCAGGAAGCATAGAGAACATTCCATTAAACTGGAAGCTAAGACTCCCCGCTGGCCACTTTGGGCTCCTGATGCCCTCCAGTCAACAGGCCAAGAAAGGAGTTACAGTGTTAGCAGGGGTGATTGATCCAGACTACCAGGGAGAAATTGGACTGCTCCTCCACAATGGAGGCAAGGAAGAGTATGTCTGGAGTGCAGGAGACTCTCTAGGGCGCCTCTTGGTGTTACCATGCCCTGTTATCAAAGTCAATGGGAAACTACAACACCCCAATCAAGGTAGTGTGAAAAACGGCCCAGATCCATCAGGAATGAATGTATGGGTCACCCCTCCGGGTAAAAAAACAAGACCTGATGAGGTGCTTGCTGAAGGTGGAGGAAATACAGAATGGGTATGTTGTGGTCAGCTTTCTAGTTGCTGCGCAAAAAGAACCCAAACAAAAGTGGCTTGTGGAGGAATGGGTTTATTTGGCTTACGGACTTGAGGGGAGACTCCATTCTGGCAGGGAAAATGATGGCATGAGCAGAGGGGTGGACATCACCTCTGCCGCAACACTGGAAACAGCAGCAGGAAGGTGTGCCAAATACTGGCAAGGGGAAGCTGGCTTATAACCCCAAAAACCTGCCCCCAACAACACAGCTCTAGCGAGGCTGTAATTCCCAAACTGCCATCAGCTGACAATCGATCATTGAGAACACATTCATTTGTTTGTGGGGGACACCTGGATCAAACCATGACAGGGTAGTAGAAGAAGGTAGTTACAAATACCAACTAAGGCCACGTGACCAGTTACAAAACGAGGGCTGTAATTGCCATGAGTGTTTTGTTTTGTATTACTTGCTAAAAATGTTTGCCCATATGTATACCGATATCTTTGTTTTTCCTCTATTATGTAATTAATATTAATTAAGATTATGTCATTAATCATTGTTGAATTTATATTATTAGATATTAGGGACCTGCCTTATGTTGGGGAAGATTATGTGTTTCCGGTTGTACGTGGGATAGTTATATCATGGGCAGAATCATGAGATTACTGTCTTCATTTGAAAATTATGATGTAAAGAAATATGAGTTGATGTCAAGTTGACCAGGGGTGGACTTGTGATGGTTAAGTTTACTTGTCAACTTGACCTGTGTAATAATCCATAGTAATCTTGGGCGGGTCTCTGAGTTTTCCTGCAGAAAGGATTGACAAAATCCTTTTGAGATTTTGGAGAAGGGAGGAGGTCCCTTCTCCAGATTGAGCCCTTCCCCCAGTGGGTGGGCCTTCCAAGGGGACTAGATATAAGGAAGCTTGAGGGGAAGGGATTCTTCTTCCTCCCCCCGCTGCTGGTGTTGTTTCGTGACTTGCACTCGCATCCTGCTCTCCTGCCCTTCCTGGACATTGGAACCCAGTTTCCTCCTCCTCACATCATGGACTGAAGGGTAGCTGCTCCCCACGGAGCCATCAGGCCTTCTGGGCTGGATTGGGACTGCTGAGGCATCCAGCCATGTGGACTGAACAGCTACTGGTTCCTTCACCTGTGGGCCTGCAGACTGCTATTGTTGGACTGTTGTAAACTACCCCAATAAATTCCCTTTTACTGCGATCCATTCTATCAACTCTGTTTCCTCTAGAGAACCCTGATTAATACACTTACTTTGGCCAATATAATCTGATATGAGACATTTGCCAGTTTGAGCCAAGGCCTTAATAAGCTTTATACACTTCTGTTCTTTCTCAAGGGGCCCCTTATCCTCCCATGCTAGAAGACCAAACACCCTGTGATCAGAGCTAGTCAGTACAGTTATCCCAAAAGAGACCCCAAGCACGTGAAAGAGCACCAAAGATTAGCCAAGGTGACCTGCAGCTCTCCTCAGACTTAAGAGGAAGCCTTCTAGTTTCAGACTAAACTATCAACCTTCACAACCATGTTTTCAGCCAATTGTCATATTTGGTCACAGTATCACAAAAGTAACTAATCAGGGGGAATCTATCCAAGTTACTTTTTCACAGCTGTCTTAAGGAATTGTCACTTATATGCAGGAGTTTGAAGTAGTTTGTCATGGATCACTAGTTAACCACTGCAGGCATTGAACACAGAAAGAATGGTTTCTCTGTCATTTCTTTTCTACTAAAGCACAGGGTTTTAGTGGCAGCCACATAAGGTGAAAGAAAAAGGTGATGTCTGGTAAGCTGCAGTTTAAGCTTGTTGTGTCTTTGGGGACATTGATGATGTCCTCCAAGAAATTGGAGCAGTCATGAAAGGAGAGTTGAAGGGAGCAGCAACCTTCAGCTGGAGAAGGTTTACAATCATCTCTGGGGACTCTCACAAAGACCCAGGGACATGAAGAGGCTGGAGACCCCACTGAGATAGAGCCAGAGAGACCATGGAACTTGAATATTATATATGAGGATACCCTAATTGAATTTTTAAACCTCAAATAAGAAAATAAACTTTCAAAAGATAACAGATGTAGAAAGTTTTCACAAATTTATTGCACATGAATCCTTTCTAATAGCAAAAGAAAAAGTTATCACTGGATTGTGTTTTCTTTATTCTTCCTCAGAGAATTCTGTGTTTTTCTCTATTGCAAGTTCTTGGTGGATAAGAAAAAGGAAAGTGAGAAATGGGTGCAAACACTGGCAGTGTTTGTTGCATTCTCTTTGTGAACACAAAGAACAGAAGTACCAAGTCATAGCTTCAAGGAGGTCTGGCACTCAATTATATTTGGTTCTCTTCTTCCAGGAAAGCAAAAGAATTGTTTATTTCTGCTCCACTCAAGGTTGAGAGAGGTCACATGAGCAGTCCTGGTCAACAGGTGGTGACAGTGGCAACCGTATCATTTCCAAGCCAAAGAATCTTGTTGACTACGCCTGTCACCTGCCACCTGACGGAAGAGATTCTGGGTTCCAGAAGTTACAGCTGTGGATGTCTGCCTGGATCATTGAGTCAAGCCATAGGGATAAGCTGTTCTAGAATCATCCAGGTCTCCAACGGGCATTACACAAATGTGAACTCAGCCTTAAATGTGTCATGAGATCTTGGCATTGCTTGTTACTGAAGCATTCTTTAACAACTCTTCTCTCTTACACCATATTGAAAAGCTGTCCATTGATTTCTTTAAAAAGAAAACTATCAATGCTAATAAATTACAAACATGAGGGGAAAGTTGTTTTGCTGTTGAATGCAGATTATACATGGTTTAAGTTTTGGCCAGTGGGATCTTGTGTTCAGAGGAACATCCAAAAAACTTTAGGAGCATGAACATGATAATGGAAATTTTATCCATTTGGCAAAAGCCAAAGCAAAATTTGATAATATTATGGCAGAACATTTATGCATAATATAAATATTGACACCAAATAAATTATACCTATTTAAGGAATGAAATACAAAACTAAATAATTAAAATTATAACAGATGCAATGAATGAAATCAGTCTTAATAAGGTAAGAAGAGCTAAATATTACTCATTATTTGGCTACAACCTTAATGTAGTATATGAGACACAGCCCCGATGGATAGAGAAGATAGAATAATTTTTGTTGGATTTCTGGATTCCAAAAATGCAAATATTTCTATATGTAAACATATTGGGATTTTTTCCACTAAAAAAAACTGCTGGAGAAGGAGTCTAAATAGTATTTGTGGACAAGTTAGCCAAGCAATCAATACTAACCTAAGTTGAGAGACTACAGAGATCACGATGCTGCAAGTGTGTGTGGAAAACACAATGAATTAAAACGGACAAGTCTCTGAAATGATTGTAGGGCCTTTTCTCTTCCTTGACTGTGGGTTTTTTAATCACAGTAGTGAATGAATAGTGTGTCAAAAACCTCTTATGACACCAGTGAATTTTTTTATAGCATTCAGGATCTATACTACGGCTTTCCAGTTTCAGTGGAACAAGCATTAAATACACTTGCACCAAACAGACTTTTGTCAAATGAATGATGGGAAAGTTAAGTTTTTGCCATTGCAGCAACAGAAAACTAAATTATGGGCTGGAGAGGTGTTTGCCTCCAAAGCCCAAGGATGGAGGTTCAATTCCCCAGTACCCACATGAGCAGATGCACAAAGTGGCACATGCATCCGGGGTTCATTTGCAGTGGCTAGAGGCCCTGGCATGCCCATTCTCTCTCTCTCTCTCTCTCTCTCTCTCTCTCTCTCTCTCTCTTTCTCTCTCACTCTCTCTATCTTTCTGCTTACAAATAATAAAATATTTTTAAAACTAAGAGACCATACAATTTTTAGAACAATTTGGTATATTAATAAAACATATTATAAAATCCAAGCCAAAGGTAAATTTTCAAAAACTCTATTACTCTATTAAATATATTCTCTCAGCACTAATTTAGCTAGATGTTTTAAGTAAAATTGATGTCATATAGATCCAAAATAATGCAGCATTATATTGAATATGAAATTCAATATAATGCCATGAGAAACATTACATGTCCTATCTGAGGATCCTTGTGGTGGTGACTGGGAGTTGGGGTACAAGTGGGGGTTGCCTACTGCTGGAGCCCAGTGTTTGCTGGCTTCTGGGCTCTGGGGAAGAGGGTGGTATGGAAACCACATCAGTGGGGAAGGCAGAATTTGAGCAGAATAATGAGCAGACAAGTGGGAGGGACACTGAGGAAGTGCCTTTGCCTGGGATCTCAGAGCTTCCTGTCTGATGGCCATGTGTCAAATTTTTTCCTGATCTTTAGTCAACCCAGTTCTTCAGCAAAACAGGCCGAACTCCACAGCCCCAACTCAGGTCCAAACTCAAAACAAGAAGTGTAGCTTGTCCACTCCATCCTCAGAGACATTGACAGAATGAGAGATATGGCAAGATGCAGTGAGGAGAGCTGGCAGAGTCGATAGCCGCCCCAGGATGCAAAGCAGAGCTTCCTACTGGTGTGAAGTTCTGATGGAGGCTGAGACGTCTGCACTCTACTGTACTAAACGGTCTAACATGTTAGACCCTGCCATTCCATTCCAATACCATTGAAAGTAGTTTTGGATTACTATATTACCAAACTTTATCTTAAGCTCTTTGTGAACGCCAATTTAACCCTTCGTGCCACCCTGCCATTGTGCCCCATTTCACACATTAGGAAATCAAGGCCCAAATAGGTTATACCAGTTACTCAAGTTCAAATTAAATGGCAGAGCTTGGCTCCAGAGTTCCAACTCTTAAGTAGAGTATGACAGAATCTTGGATGCCATCCTTAGTACCAAAGAGCTCACAGCAGAGTATTCTGAGATTTTACTATGAAAACACACACACACACACACACATACACACTCACACACACTTTTTCCTTCTCCATCTAAGATGAATCCCTAACTTTCTGACAGCTTGAAAGTACTTGGGGCCATCCAATTTTCAGGAATGCTTCTGTCCCTCCCCAAAGGATCAAACCATCTTCCCAGTGACAGGTGCTTCTGCTTATCTGTGGGCTTCTCTCCTCTTTAGAGTGGGCACAGAATCTGCTAATGTCTCACACTGGCAAAAATCCTGTTGCCCCTTTATCAGAGGGCCAAGGGTATTGTGTGCCTGAAAACATGGGCAGATAATTATTTTGGAAAGGTTAGGAAGGGGAAATTTGCTTAGTTCATTTTTCTGCAACAGGACACCATCTATGGGGTGAAAGATAAGGAATGTGTTTCTTTAGTTGAGGAGGCTGGGAAGTCCAAGGGCACAGCACAGCGGCTGGTGCTTCATGCTGCCCTGTCATTTCATGATGGAGGAGCAGGGGCAAGCAGGTGCCTGGGAAAGAGAATGCAAGGAGGAGGACTTGCTATATTAATAGCATTAGTCCATTCAGAGTCTCATACCTTGTTTCACTAATGTATGTGGTGTGCATGTGTGTTCATGAGTGTGGGTCAATGTGTGTGCAAATGAATGGGAGTCCAGATGTTGACATCAGGGGTCTTCCTTAGTTGCTCTACACTTTATGTTTTTGAGACAGTCTCGCATTGAGTCTAGAGTGCACAGAGTCAGCTAGACTAGCTGTCAATCTATCCAGCCCTAAAGGATCCCCAACTACCCAGTGCTGAGAGTGCAAGGTGGATGAGGATCACACCCAGTATTTTTACATGGTACCAGGGATCCAAACTCAGTTCCTCATGCTTGTGAAGCGAGCACTTTACCCACTGAACCACCTCCCCAGTCCTCAAATTTCCAGGCCTTTTACATCGTCTAGTGAGGTGACAATATTCACCCTTCATTCCAGACCCACACCACCTGGGTTAGAGATGCAGGGAGGTGGTGGTAGAGTTAAGCAGCCATAGAGTTAAGCCCTATGAGTTAATCAATCTGTAACAAAGCATTTTATACCACTGAGCCTGGGTGGAAAAAGATACTTTGATGCCTTCAAGCATCTCCCTGTCCTTAGTGAACTCTTCAGCAGAGTCCTAGGCCTGCGCATGGCTGTGGACTTTCACTCCATGTGGTCCAGACCCATCTAATGATATAAGCAAATAAACTCTGAACATTCAGAGAAAACAAATCACCAGTCCATCAATGTCCTTGGGGTAAATTAGTTCAGCAGACTGGACCAGAGATGTGGTCTATGACTCACCCTCGCCCAGAGTAAATAAGGGAAGATTAAGCACAACGTGATTTAATCACGCTAAAGCTTGGCATAGCGCAACAAACAGATCAGCCTGAAATCTCACATTAGGAACACATAATCTCATAAAATTTATGACTGTTATTGCTCACCACATATGTTTCTGGGTTACTGTGTGCTGGGCTCTGGGCAAGCTGCATTGCTGGGGTCTTGAGGGGCCTGTCTGCTGATCCACAACGTATTTCAAGAAGGGAGACACGTTCCTGTTTGACACTCTTTGGCACATTCTCCAGCATGACCTGCCCACTGCAAAGAAGGGAGCTGCAGAGAGATCCTGGCAATGGTGGAGGAGATTTGTGCCATGCCCCCAAGTGGGCCCCTCTGCAGGCTCTAGTTGAGATTCTGATGGAGTGTACGGCAGGCAAATCTTTCTTCCTCTCTCTAAGCTTCAGTTTCCTGATTTATAAGGAGGTAAAATGAGAGGAGCTCTCAGGTCTTTGCAGGACTTGTGTCATAAGAGTCGTGAAAGAAGACTGAGGGGACATTGTATTTGAAGAGAAATCAGAAAGTACTCCAAAGACTCCAGAGAAAGAATTAGCCAATTGTCACCCACTAAGATCGGTAGTGAATTAGGCGGTGGGACCCGAGGTCGTGGTTTATGGAAGGAAAGGTGGGTCCCAGAGACCAGAGAATGCCAGCTCTGAGACTCTAGGAGGAAATGATAGATGGCCAAGTGTTGTGACAGGTTTACGCCCAATCCTGCAGCCCAGAGACTGAAACAGAGTTAGGACACGAGGGCATACTTTCAAAGGGGTATCACTACTGCTCTTGATCAAAGCGTTCTTTCCCTCTGAGCCCAAATGCAATCTCCTGACTCCTCTCAACACTAAGGCCATTCCCCACCTCCTCCCTCATAAAACCTCAGATGGTAAGAAAGGACTGGTTCCCTGAATCTCAACTCAAGACCCAAAACTTCCTCCATGTCCCAGGTCACAATGCAGAGTCATTAGAAAGCTAGGGAAATGGGAACAGGAATGAGTAACAGGAGGTGAAGGGCCCTCATTTGCAAATGATTCCAGAGGTCAAAGTCCAAGGACTCCATGATAAAATGAGCGCACAGTCTGTAAGCCCACTACAAACTATGAAATCCAAGAAGATGTCCAGGTCCCCGAGGGAGCACACATATAGAAGTAGGTGACATCCAGTAGCAGCTGGCAGAGGCTCACCCTTCCTGCCTCACCCCTGGCTCTGCTATGGTGGCCTCATCGCAGCACTCTCTCCCCCACAAGCAGACCCTGCCAACAGCCAAGGTCTGACCCTTCTGACCCCAGGCCCTCTTCCAGGCCTTTCCCGTTCAATTCCTAGCACTATTGGCTCCATCCAGAAAGTTTTGAACAAGAAAACATTTTTCTTTCTGGCTCATTCCTTTTCATTATGATTTTCACAGCCAGTTCTGGTAAATCTGCTACAATAAAAGTCTCTATTCATTATCCGTGTTCTTCTAAATGATCTTAGATTTGACTTGAAGTCTAGTTCTGTTAATATCTTGTCTTTTTTTTTTAATAACATAGTTGTATTATGTTTTTTTTTTCCTGGTTGAAACTCAGATATCAGCCGAGAACCGCCCTGCCCCTCAGCATCTGTGAAATGTCTGGTGGCAGATTGTGTTTTCCAAAAATGGCCACAGTAATATTTTCAATCCCACATGCTCATTTCAGGACTTTGTGACTCTCCCATCGGGATATGGAGGCTGGGCCATCTCCCCTTGAACCTGGGTGGGCCTTGACTGTGTTGACTAACAGAGTCAGTGGTGGTGACTTGATGTGATTTTCCCAAAGGCTGGGTCAACGATACAGTGCAGCTTCCACCTGGTCTCTCTCTCTCTCTCTCTCTCTCTCTCTCTCTCTCTCTTTCTCTTTCTCTCTCTCTGCCTTTGGAGCCATGAGCAGCCACATGGGAAGTCCATCCCCACTGAAGATGCCCTGCTGGAAATAACACATTGAAAGACCACATAGAGAACCAGAGGATTTTCTGAGGAGCCCAACTATTACAGCCCAGATATGTGCATGGGGAAAACTTCACTCTGACTCCAGCTATAGATGCCATCTGCCAGCACTGCAGGGGGGAACCTCAAGCAAGAACCACCCAGCATACCTCATCAACCTCCAGAACCCGGAAAGGTAAGAATAAATGATTAGTGCTTTATGTCACTTCATTTGGGACAGTTTACTTTGTAGCAATAGAAAATGGTTCCAGAAATTCTGTGTCTTGTGGAACTCATAAACCTCCACAATGGCTCTTCTGGCTCCTGAAGGAGTGGGCTGGATTCTTCTTCACTTGGGTGTTGTGTTCTCATATACTGCCTCTGTCCTACCTCACACTAACTCTTCCATGAAATTTGGCTCCAACTTTAGGTCCCACAATAAAAATGTGGGAATAAGCATTTGGGTGAGCAGTAAGAGACTACATGCAGAGTTTAAGGTCATGTTGCTGGGCACCTGGGATCCTGTCACTTTGCTTCCCTTCTCCCCCCTCTTCCTAGACTCATCCTTTCCTCAGGTTGTTCTGGTAACCCAGAATTCTTCTAGTATGAGGACCAACTTGACTCCTCTTAAACTCCTACTCTGAAACTTCCATAGTCAAGATCATCAAGAATCCAGCCTTTATTGGAACCTCCTAAGGTTATAAGTGGGCAATGCTTCTTATGTGTACATGTACTGTAAAAGAAATTCAAGGAATACACAGAGAAAAGAATTCCTAAATCCCATTACCCACAGAACTATTAATGTTTGATGAACATTCTATCAGTCCATCATAATTTTGCATAGATGGGATCACACTATCCTTGCTCTCCTATACTTTCCCCCAAGTATCATCAGTATTAATATAGCTTTGTATAGCTAAGGACCTGCTAAATGGGTAATAGTTTCATAAATGTAGCATCATCTGATTGTTACCACATTCCTGAAATGTTTTCTACCATTCATCACCATTACTTTCTTAAACTTAAGGAATGTTGAGGAGCAAAGCTGGGGTATATATACACCTAGGTCCGCCCGAACCAAAGGCCTATGTGTTTTTCACTGAACTGTCCTTTACCCAAACTGACATCTCTCTGGATATTCTCCAGGCCTTGAATATCTTGAGTCAGATCCTGTGCCCTGACAAACCCTTCTCTTCTTCAGAGACATGAAGAGATCTGAGCTCTCTGGTGTCTATGAGTCTGTGATTGGTTCATTTGTTTGTGGAGGATAGGTTTCTGTGAGGAAGAAAGCCTGGCCCCTGTAGGAAAGACAGCAAAGGGTTCGTGATCCAGATGGCAGAGCAAAGCCAGCTAGAAGCACCCCCCAAACACACACCATCTTCTGGCTCAAGAGAGCTCTGCTTTCCTGCCAGCCTGGGGCCAGGTGGCCTCTGGTGAGGTCAGTGTATGTCATCTGCCTCCTTGGAAGCATTTATCCCAAGTGATGAGGGCCACATCCGTTGCAGGGCCAGCTGGGCAAGGAGGACGTGCTTGGGGACAGGCTGCCTGTTCCCTCATCCTGGGAGAGACTTCCCCAGGTGGTACTCAGATTTTTCCTAGGAAGAAATACAAAGGGAGTGTTCTGTGTGTTACACTCACTGATGAGTCATTTTCCATGCAGAGCCTCAGGATCCCAGCATCTGCTCTGGCTCCTCCCAGAGGCTGAGGTGGGAGAGCCCATGCTGGAGGGACAACAGCAAGGAGGATCTGACCTTTCCTTTGATGACTTCCTTGGGCCTTGAGCTAATTGTGAAGGAGAACTCACAAAGGAGAATTTATCAATCTGTTGCTCAGCTGTTCCCACAGCTCAAGAGAGCACAGAGAGGCTGACACTCGAGAGAGGACTAGAGCAGCCAAATCGTCCCTACAGTAGAACCACACTAACAGCCCCTACCTGAAGTGGGCATGCCTGTGGAGGTAACTTTTTTGTTTGTTTGGTTTTTCGAGGTAGGACCTCACTCTAGCCAAGGCTGACCTGGAATTCACTGTGTAGTCTCAGGGTGGCCTTGAACTCACAGCTATCCTCCTACCTCTGCCACCATGTTCCACCATGCCTGGCTGAAGGTCACTTTTTAAAAATATTTATTTATGAAAGAGAGAGAGGGGAATGGGCATGCTAGGGCCTTTTTGCCATTGAAAACAAACTCCAGACTCATGTGCCACTTTGGGCATGCAGCTTTATATGGGTACTGGCTAACTGAACCTGGCAGTCTACCTTTGGAAGCAAGTGCCTTTAACTGCTGAGACATACCTCCAGCCCTGAAAGTCACTTTTGACTCCAGGGACTCAGACACAGTTGAGAGTAGGTGGTAAGTCTCAGGCTTTGGACACATCGATGAAGATCCACTCCTAGCTGACCACATACTAGCTTGTGTCCCTGAATGACTTAGTTTATTTCTTTGAGCTTGGTGTACCCTGGCATCTTGGTTGTAGCAGCCCCTGAGATATAAACTGTAAGGGAGTGTTTCCCCTGAGGGATGATCTCAGTGAAAGGTACATAGCCAAGCAAGAGGGAAAAGTGAGGCCTGATGCATTGTGGAGTTCTTAGTGTAGAATGAATGTCTGGAATTAACCACCACTTCTCCAATTCCTGTGTGTCATTGGTTGAATATCCCTGCTCTGAGGAGCATCACAGTTGTGTCTCTCTAGTCTGCTCCTTGCATGGTCAGAGCAGGCTCCTGTAGGCAAAGAAAGCCCTGGGCCCACCCAGTGGGCATGCTATGGCACACACCAGTCCACTGGGCATTCGATGGCACATGCAGATGGGCAAGAGTAAGAGCCAGGGGGACATCCATGGCAGCTACCTATCATCTTCAGCCTCAGCTAAATACCTCTGGAATGAAGGAAATGACCACTCTCCTTCAATGGCTCTGAGAACATGCATTTTGTTTATTTTGTTTCAGCGAGCAGTGAAATTGGCAGAATGCAGATTCCATTTTCCATTGGTCTGCAGGCAGCTCAGATCCCTGTTTATGCATTATTGAGGGGTCAGACGGAAACTTGGACAGAGTTATATACTAAACTTGGGGGCTCTATTTTATATTGTTCCTTTCAAATATATTCCCTCCATATGCAGTGATTACAGCTACCTCAAGCTTTGTCATCTTTCTAGAAAGATCTCAGGTGTTTCTGTGAGATCTAGCAACTCTCGCACACAGCAAAGCCACTGCAGGCCATGGTCCTGCCACCTCTTTGAAATTTGACTGTAGGTTCCCACTCTATTTAGACAGTAGACTAGATAAAAGAACACACATATCCAGGGCTTAGAGAAACAACCAAAGAAAACCTACAATTTTTATGAATTTGGAATCTGTGCCATTGTCCAGCCCTGTCATCAATCACATGACTCAATTTCCAATTTAAAAATTGCTGTTTGGTCTTTATGTTTCTGTAGTGTACCCTTCCTGTTTAATTCCACAGATCTCAATTACCCACCATACCTTTTCTTGGCCCAGTTTTCTCATGTGGGACCTTTTGTCCTTGGAAAATCTACTAATCCTCATAATTTTATTCCCGTTCTCCTGCTCAGCTAGAACTTTTGGAGAATCTACTGTGGTTGGTGCCTTTAGCAGAATGAAGATCTTGGATGGGAAGATGCCACCATTCAAGATGGTTCTAAGGATTCAGTAGTCATATAAAGTCCTTAGAACTCGACATCACATAATAAATGGTAAGTAGCAGGATTGGTGACATTATTACTATGTTACTATTCTCTCTTCTTGTCCTAGTCACAAGTTGGGCACACATAGAGTAAGAACTCTACCAGTGTGTGAAGTTTATCTTAATTTTAAAAAATGCTGTCAGGCATAGCTTAGAAGCTAGACACCTCAGAGCCTAGCAGCAGCGAGTTAGAAATTACAGCTGCCAGCCACAGCGGTGGTAAGATGAGTCAGTTCAGTGTCCCCTCTACAGAGAAGCCTTCATTTCATCTGAAGTTGGCTCCCTCCTCTATGTTTCTGTTGCCTGCTGCTTTTTGTTCCAGAATCAACTATGCACAGCCAAGCACATGTGCTCATTCTCTGACCCTCCAGTGCCTGGCATATAGTAAGCACACAGACGGTGTGTCTGCTAAATGAGTATTTACTTACTTATCTGCCCATGCATTTTAATATTTAACAAGGCTTGTTACACGTATGAAGGACACAGACTTCCTTCATTACACCCAGGTGAAATAAACACACTTTTTTTCCCATCATAAATCTAATTAAGTCTGACTGAGAATGATCTGGTAGGTCGATTCAGCAATGGCTAACTCTAATATCACTCTCTGTGATCTGTGGCTACTCTGGAGACCCTTGAGAATACTCTTTCCCCTCCCACTAAGAAGTGTTAAATGACACAATATAGATCAATAAGCCGGGAGGAGACATTTCCTAGCCTTGACCCTTCCTCTTTCCTTGTGTGGTATCAGAGGGGAGCTTAGCAGTCTTGGGAACATGAGATAGCAGCCTGAGAGAAAGACCCACGAGCCAGACTTGCTAACTTTGCGCTCTGTACCATACATCTGCCTCTAGTCGGTTACAACACTCCAGCTAAGTCTTCTGTTATTTGCATGTGATGCCTCTGATTCTTTCCAGTGAAGCCTATAAGAATCCATAGAAGACATAGTTCACCTATCTTATAGCAAATGAATGGAAATATCACAGGTAGCTTCAGTCAACAATTAAACTTGAAATTCCAGTGCTATAAAATAAAGAAGTTGGGCTAGATGACAGCAGAGGTTAGTTCCAGTCCTGGAATGCAGCCTGGAAGAAAAGGCTGCATCATTGACATCCTTTGAGCCCCACCTGCCCCACTCAAGCTGAGCTTGTTAGGAAAGTGTGAGGACCAAGTAGAGACCATCTCAGGCTATTGTTAGCTACTTCACCCACCTTTGGATAAAAGGAGCACAGCATCATGGTCCCCAGCCCCAAGGACTGATCCAGACGGCCCACGGAGTAGGATATCCAGCTGACTGGGGATGGGGAAGAGGGGCATTGGGGAACTGGGGATAACAACTCATTGTTTGCCCATTAAATAATGTAACTCATTATGGACAATAAAAAAAAGGAGCACAGGACAGGAAGTGAGTGAGGACACACTGAACAGAGGCTTGGGGGCTGGAGGACACCTGAAGCTGCGTAAGGCAGTAAGGTGTCAGACAAATGTGAGAACTGCCTGGGATCAAAGATCAAGAACTCAGGTATTGTGAAGCTCTGATCTGAACAGTGAGTTGCCATAAACATGGCAGGAAGTTGATTTCAAAACCAGAACAGCCACCGATAGGAAAGAACCATTTTCCTCTTAATCTGCTATAGATTTAGAATTCAGAGAGGGTCCAGCCACCTGCTAATAATCCAAATGTGTGTATGTATGTATGTGTGTACCTGCGGTATGACTGCTGGCCCCTGACCTTCGGACTGTTTGAAAGGAAAACTTGTTCTGCCATGAATCTACTATAGCGGACTTCAAGATCCCATATAGAATCTGCATCATTTAGAGATGGGTGGAGAAGGGGACAAAGTAGGCACCTACCCTCGGCCACATGTCGAATCCACATTTGTCATTCTTGCAGGAAAATGATTTCTTGCAGCAAAGATGATCAAACTCACCTTATAGACCTTGAAGAGAGGGCTCCACCACACACCAGAACTCCCAATGGGTGGAACCACTCACCCTAGCTTCTAGCTGGTCTCCACAGCTTGCATCCAGCTTGATTGGCCAGGACAAGTCACTAAGCATTTTTGAACCTTAATCTACCATCTTGGCTAGTATGGAACTGGAAACCAAGACAATCATTTGACTCTGCTTAGTCCTTAGTACTAGAGTGAAGATGGAATGAAATAAGATTTGTAACTTACAAAAAATTGTCAAGTACCATGACAATTAAAGGATTATAATTATTTTCCACAACAACAATAATAAGCTAAATTTGATTCTGGTATTAAAATGCAAATAGCTGAAATTCAGTGATGTAGAACAGATCAATTTTGGGGAAATTATACTTCATCTGCATTTCACAAAGCTAGCGGAAATGCACGCGGCCACAGACATGAGGAGCAAAGAAAAGAAAGCTTCATTAATTCAGTGAGTTTACTCAGTTTCTGTTGAATCAGAAGGAACAACAATTTATTCATGAATATTATGCTGGGCTGAGGGGAAGAATCTCTGATTAAAATATATTCTTAAAGTCTATAAGAGAGTTTAATCATTTGTATTCCAAATAGGTCTCCCTGACACAACCTTCTCAAAAATGTTAGCTCACGAAATAACCCAAAGCCATAGAGGCTGGCTGGCAGTTTTCCTGCTGAATTTATAAAGTTGTCTGTGGGTTTCTGTTTTGCTTAGACAATAGTCTGGATAAGCAAGCATGCACAGCCTGGCATCTAACCAAGTGAAACCTTCAATCAACCTCACCTGACTCTGCATTGGCATTTTGTTCTAGACCAGTCCTGAATTTAGGTTCACTACCCTATTATCCAACCACATCACCCACCATATGAGCCCATTTGAATCTAGAAGAAAATATTCCCTGTTGATCTGTGGATTCCTGCTATTTCTTTAACTCAGCTTCCCTTGTTGAAGCCTTATACACACCAGTAACTTAGAGTTTCTCTACTTGCCCTTCTCCTCACACAGGCCTTCTCATACTTAAATGGTCTACCAAGTTCATGGCCACTCAGCCAAAGCTTTCTAGAGATCCACTGTTGCTGAGATCCCTCAAAAAATACTGGTTATTTTGGGTGAGGTAAATAGTGCCATTTCTTGTGGCATCCAAAGTCACCAGCTCATGATGTGCAAGAGTGGTATTGGGGGGCTGGAGAGATGGCTCAGCGGTTAAGGCACTTGCCACCAGTGCCTAAGGCCCCCAGTTCAATTCCCCAATACCCACATAAGCCAGACCCACAAGGTGATGGCCCTGGTGTGATCTCTCTCTCTCTCTCTCTCTCTCTCTCTCTCTCTCTCTCTCTCTCTCTCTCTCTCCTTGAAAAATGAATAAATAAAATATTTTTTAAAAAAGAGTGGTATTGGGTTCTGGGCAGAGAGAGAAGAAAGATATATCCCATAATGCCTCCTCATTCCCATGATCCCCAAAGCAGCCTGGCTTGCATACATAGTGTCCTCAGCTTCCCCATGAAGAGCCTTTTGGTTTTCCTTAGAAGCTCTCTGTCTTGGAGGATTTTGCAACTCGCTAGAAGCTTGTCTGGTCCAGTGGTCAGCTCTGGGATTAGTACGAGAAACTGTCTCAAAAAATAAGGTGGAGAGCACTGGAAGAAGACATTCCATGTCAACCTCTGGCCTCCAAACACATGTGTGCTCACCAACATGGGTACACATGCATGCATACCACACACATATACACGGACAAAAAGAAGCTATGTCTACATAAAGAGGCCCAAGAGAAGCTGACGCCTTGCATCCCCTCCATCCTTCAGTCTCTCCCTTTCTTCTTTCCCAAGGCAACTCTACCAGCAGGCAAAGGCCCCCGTGCCTACACTTCATGGAAACAGGTGCTGAGAGCTCCACAGACGGGCCACCCATTCCACCAACAGCTCACTTCCAAATCCCACTTTGGACTCAGCTTCCACATGCTGCAAATTAAATTTTCTAATTCTAGATTTTCTGTCCTATTGTAACCCATATGCCAAAACATGTGTTTCAATTTTAAGGCTTAAAAAAACAGGGCCAACCTGATTCTGGGTACTTTGTACTGCCCGTAAGTCCCTCTTGACTTATTTCCAGCTTTCTTTGAGCTCACGGCAATCTCCTACACCTCTTCTGCCAAATGTTTTCTAGGCCAGGCTGGCTGATGGAGGGGAAGCCTGTGTTCCCCACACATTGTCTGTGGTCAATTCCCTCTTTCACCATAGAGTGCCATGTAGTCAAGAGGGAAGAAACAACCCAAGTCAGAGGCCCAGTGATCTTGTTTAGGATATAAAGTCATTGAAACCATCTTCTTTATTTTCTTTGCGTGTGTTTCTAAAGTCTTTTTCCACACTATTTCTAATTTGGGCTGTTAGAAAGGGGGAAGTTAAAAACCACTGATGTAGAGATAATGGAATATCTTGGTGGTTATTTCATTAAAAACAAAACATCTGAAGAGGGTTTGAAAGATCTTAGAAGGCAATCTGACTCAAACCCAGTACAGCTCAAAACTGATGGAGTCCCAGACCAAGGAGAAGCTGAGACACAGAAGGCTCAGCCTCTTTCTAAGTGAATGCACTCGCTGTCTCCTTTGCCGCCTTCTTCACCTTGACCTCCTCTGAAAATGATGCTAACATGCGGTTCTAGTCCCCTTTACCTATTTGTCTTGCTCAAAGCTACGTTGTTCTTCAACATCTATAGGCTCTTGATTCCTGATCCTTGCAGATACATAAAGCTATGGGTGCTCAAGTCTCTTACATAAAATGGGGCAGATTTTCATATAGCCTATGTGTCTCCTCCCATAATCTACATTAGTTGTATATTATAGTACTTAATCCAATGGAAGTGCTATACAGTTAGGGAATAATGGCAAGACAGAATCTATATGTGCTCAGTAAGGTGGATTTCACCTTGGAAAACTTGGATATTCAATTGGTTGAATCCAGGAATGCAGAACCCATGAATAATGGGGATAGGCGGTGACTATTTTCATGAATATAAAAGCCTTAATGAATATTTGTTCAATAAATGACTAAATGAAGAAAAGATGAATGGAACAGGACATATTTAAGCTACCTCAAGGGCCTTTTGGAAGAGATATATAAGCATATATAAATGGGTAGACCCACTGGTAAATAAATGAACAATTAAATTGTCACAATTGAGTCACATGGTTGATATAATCATGAATACCTTTCTCTTTTTGCTATCTCTCTGATGCTAAACAATTGAATTAACAGCATTAAATGTGTCAGGATATGGCTTTCGTGTGCTCTTTTCTCTCACCCTTCAAGTTTCTTACCTCACTTCCACAAGCACCCATGTGCCTTTGTCTGATGACTAAGACAAACCATGTACAGATGGTGCAGGCGCTAGGAGGTAGGAAAATGGCAGGGTGGATTCTGTGCCTTCTTCACTTCATGATTTACTTCGGATAAATCGGTACTTTAGTATAACTTGAGGTCCTGAGACCAGGAAAATAAATTCCAGCCACATGTCCTTTACCATACAGCATTATTACAGTGAATTACATATTAATAAAGTAATGGCGACCCCCTGAAGGGTTGACCAACTGGTTTCAATGTTTAGATGAGACCCTCAGCTTCACTTTAGGTTTCAGTGATGAAGTCATCTGCAGATTTGATATGGAAGAGTCCAGGAAGAAGTCATTCAGCACTTTTAAACCAAGCACCATTCTGAGTTGCATGATGAGATGCCATCCTGTCTCTCCTGGGATGTGATCCATCCTTTGTCCAGTGCATTCCTGCTTAAATCTACCTGCTCACAGGGCCCTTAGCATTCTTCTTTGGGCTTTGCAGTACTTATATTAAGTAATGTACTCAAAATGCAACAGTGCTGATTGCAACACGCAATAGGGCATGAAACAAGAAAGGCCATGTCAACTCCAGGGCTGTGTGACAGTGCTGCAGGTGCTTTAGGAAAAGTACAGAATGGCATGCTTGGTTTGGGGGTATTTCCTTGGAACCTGCCTCCTTCAGAAAAGGGGAGCTACTACATTTTCAATGAGCCAAGTGTAACCCACACACATTTGAATGTTTTTATTCCCTTCACAGCTCTTGCTGTGAAGAAATAAACTTGACCCTTAAATCCTTTGAAGCACATTTAGATATGGATATACCCAATGAGGTGGCACAAGAATGTTTTTATTTCTGTGACTACACTTCTCATGAGAGGCCGCCAGTGTGTTTATTATAGCAAAATGAGCGTGAGCTTTACAGTCCTCCCCTGTATTCATTGTTACATTCTGTAGACATTTGT
>PVHP010002196.1:0-93715 GCA_004024765.1 Zapus hudsonius | reverse complement strand
TCGTCACCCATTTAGAACACGTACTTTAATATATTTATGGAGTTGTGCCACCATTCAACATTATCATTTTTCATATCCCCCTAACCATTTTTTCCCAATCTTAGGCAGCTAAAAAAAAACCTCATTTGTTCCTCTGTAGCTCTGCCCCTTCTGTGAAGATCATCTAATGGAATATATAGTATGTGTTCACCTCAAAGCAGATACTTTGTAGTGCTGTTTTCTAGGTTCATCTATGTTGACAAAGGAAGGCATCATTATGTTTTACTCTTTATGCTCACACAATATTTCATTGTATGTATGTACCATATTTTATCCACCCACTCATATATTCTTCAAAAATAATATCTAGATGGACTGCAGAGATGGCTTAGAAGTTAACACGCTTGCCTGCAAAGCCAAATGACCCGGGTTCCATTCCCTAGTATCCATGTAAGCCAGAGGCACAAAGTGGTACAAGCATCTGGAGTTCATTTGCAGTGGCTAGAGTTCCTGGTGCACTCATACACATTCTCTCTATCTCTATCTATCTTTCTTCTTACAAATAAATAAAATGTTTTAAAAATTAACAATTAGAATATATTTTCATTTGCTATGAACACTTATTTTCAGGTTTTCGTGTGAACGTTTGTGTTCATTTCTTGTCGATATGTACCTAGAATAGAATTGCTGGATCACGTGGTATATTAGACTGCTTTCAGTTGCTTCAAACAAATACTACAGAGTGAATAATTTATGAAGAAATAAAAGCTTATTTGGTTCACATTTCTGGAGGCACATAATCAAGATCATTCCTAGTGCTGGGAACCCCCACAGAGTTCCAGGGTAGAGAAGGGCATCATGCAGTGACCTACCTCCTTTTGCCACACCCCCTACTCACCTGCTATCATAGAGGAACCTGTGATGACATCACGATCACCCATAGTTTGCCTTAGGCTATACTCTTGGTCTTGCGTGTTTCCTGGGTTTAAATAAGTATATAATAACCTGGATCTCTGTGATTAAATCAGAGCCTAATTTCACTGCTTTGAACTTCCTCTGAGCTCTGCCTACTCTTCCTTCCCACCTCCTTAACCCCTTGCAATCACTGAGATTTTTACTGTCTCTGAAGGCTTTTTTTAGAATGTAACATAAGTGTGTTCATATAATATGTCGTCTTTAGACTGGCATCTTTACTTACTAATGTGTGTTTAAGTTACCACATTTTTAAATGAGCTTGAAAGCTTATTTCATTTTAATGCTAAATGATATTCTGTTATGAGGATATAACACAACTTATTTATATTAACCTACTTAATGACATCTTGGTTGCTTTTATGTTTTGGCAGTTATGAATAAAGCTATTATAAATATTTGTGTTCAGGTTTTGTGTTGCCTGCATGACATAAGTCTTGGAAAAAGAATAAGAAGGCCAATTGTAGGAATACATGGTATGTGTATGTTTAAATTTTTGTGGTTGTTTTTTTTTTAAAGTTTTATAGTTTTAAGAAACTTCCAAGTTGTCTTCATAAATGGCTGCACAGTAGCCTTCTCCTTACTTTCAGGGGATTTTTCTAAGAAACCACACATGAGTGCCGGAAGCCACAGATAATGCTGGATCCCATGCTTCTTCTTATAACTGCTACATACCATCCAAGATTAATTAAAAATTGGCACAGTACAATATTATCAACAGTAACCATTAGTAAAATGAAATAATTATAAATTTGTATTATAAAAAGGCATATATAGTCTCTCATAATACCCCAGTGTTCTGTACTCATGAGGGAAGATGACTCAAGCCTGTGTACTGAGATGAAGTGAAATGAGTCACACAGGCACTGTGATGATGTTCTGGTCCACTGCATACATGCTACTTGAATACAATACTTAATAGTGGAAACTGAGGGTTTGGTGTATACAGCATGAATATGCTGGGCAAAGGGAGGACTCATATCCTGGGTAGGAGATTCTAGATGGCATGGTTAATCTTTCTGAAAATAAGGGTAAGCCTTAATGCTTTCCCCTTTGATTTCATTTGTCACCTTCAGTATTGGGTTTGTTATTTTGTGTCTTTCACATTTCCATGTAACTTTAAAATTAGTTTGTCAATAACCATAAAACAACTTGCTGAGATTTTGTTTGGGATTGCATTCGATCTATAGAGAATGTTGGGGAAACATTGAATCCTGTCAACATTGAGTCTTTCTGGTATCCATATGAAAAATCACATGTATTTAGTTAGTCTGATTTCTTCAATCAGTAGTTTTCCTATATTGATCTTGTGTATATGTAGCTAGATTTATGATGATGTATTTCATTTGGGAGTGCTAATATAAATTGTATTGTACTTTAATGTTCAGTTTATTTCTTCGTGTTTTTGGAACATTTAGGAAGGTAACTGACTCATGTTTATGAGCTCTGCATCCTGCTTACTGTAATTGCTTATTTATTTTGTTGAGGGTTTATTATTATTATTTGATATGGTTTATTTCTTTCTTACCAATCTTATTTCCCTTTCTTATCTTATTGCATTAGTTAAGATTCTAACACAAAGTTGAAAAGGAAGGGGAAAGAACACCATCCTTTCCTGTCTTGAGAGTTCTTTTCTCATGTTTTCTCTCTCTCTTTCATTTCTTTGTTCTCCTTGCCTTTCTTTCCTCCTTCCTTCCTTCCCTTCCTCCCCCTCCAACTTGCCTTTATCTTTCTTATTATAACCACTATGGTGGTCAAGAGGTAATACTTCATTTTGGAATATTTCTCTAATGAAAATGACAACTAGCTTCTTTTTGTGCTTATTTACCATTTGCATGCCTTTAGGGAAATATTAATTCAGATTTCTAAACATTCAGCTGTTTGCCATTTTTAATTATAAATATTCTTGATGAACTCTAGAAACATCACTTATCAGATATATAAATGCTTGCAATTTTTTTCTCTAAATCTATTGATTCTCCATTTTTTGTAAATTTTATTTTTTAAAACAATTTCTTATATTTCCTTATTTTTGAGACAAGGTCTCATTATTCTGTACCCATGCTGTCTTAACCTTCACCACAGACCTCAGCCTGAGAGTGATGAGATGACAGGTCTAAGCTGCCATGCCTAGTTTCTTTTCACCTCATGGTTTTCTTTGAAGTAAAAACTTTACTAGCTTTGATGAGGTTCTGTTCATCTATTTCTTCATTTGTTGCTTAAGCTTTTACTATTATACTTAAGAAGCCATTGCCTCATCAAAAATTATAAAAACTAACTACCACATTTCTTCTAATGATTGTACAACTTTAGCTTTCTTTTTCTATGTCTTATTCATTTTGTTATTTTCCTGTATATGGTGTGAGTTGGACATTCAAATTTGTTCAAACACATGTGAATATCTAGTTGTTCTAGCATGATTTGTTTTAACGTTCATTTCCTACATTCAATTATGTTGATACTATGGTAAAAAAATAAATTGACAATAAATGTGAGTATTTATGAACTTTAAATGAATTATTCCCTTTATCTACATATTTACTGTTAGCCAATTATATACTACTTAATGCCATTAATTTTAAAATTGGAAAATGTAAGTACCTGTTTCCTTTGATCATGTCTGTCATGATCCTAAGTCTCTTGAAATTTTGTATTAATTTTAGGATGACGTTATCAATTTTGTAAAAGAAGAAGCCAGCTGGAGTTTTCATTGGTATCACAGGAATCCGTATATCAATTTTGGAAGTATTAACATTTTCATATTAAAAGCTCTTCAATCTTCAGTATCTTTTGATATGCTTTAATTTATTTCAAAAAAATGAATTCTACTTTTCAGAGAATGTTTCACACTTCTATTTTAAATACTAGTTTATGCTGTTTTATTAACTCATTATTATAAATGGAATCCCAATTTTATTTTTTTGAATTTTAATTTCCTAAATTTCCTTATTTTATTCTCAGCTTTTATTTCATTTACAGTGTCCAGAAACAGTTATTTTTATATGTTGATATTTAGTTCCATAACTTTCATGAACTTATTTATTCATTCTAGTCCTTATCATGTGATAACTTTAGGGTTTTATAGACATAAACATCAGCATCTAAAGTCATATAGTTTAAATTATTCTTTTCTAAACTGGTCTCTGGCTTTGCTGCTCTAGCTACAACCTTCAATGAGGTATTGAATAGAAATATTTATACACCCATTTTATCCAGAATGTACTTAAGTACCCAACTAAGTGTTTTATTGGAGGAAATAAGGGTGTAACTAGAGTTACCCATTTTATGACTCTGTGTGTGTGTGTACTTTCAACCTTTGTGTAAAGTGTCAGAGTGAAATCTTTCATTCATGACCAGAGTTGGAATAAACACACATATGCTTTCAATTTCTAAGCCTGGCAAATCCACATCACTAAATGGCACCTGACCCTGTTGTGCCTTCCCATCAGATCAGATTCTCTTCCTACAGGCTCTGTGTTTCCACCACACATGGGAACTGACTGATGTGAACAAGTAGCTAATTAAAAATAATAAGTGGAAAAGCTAACCTCAAAATGAAATGACTTGGGAGAATAATAGGTTTCTTCATCTTTGTTTTAATTATATTATATTGTATTATATTAAGGATTGCCATGAGAAGGAAGTACAGAACTCAACTTTCTTTCTTTCTTTCTTTCTTTTTTTTTTTTTGAGGTAGGGTCTCACTCTAGCCCAGGCTGACCTGGAATTCATAATGTAGTCTCAGTGTGGCCTTGAACTCATGGTGATCCTCCTACCTCTGCCTCCTGAGTGCTGGGATTAAGGATGTGCTCCACCATGCCTGGCTTCAACTTGTTTACTTAGTGGGAGAGTTAGGAGCAACAGGTGGACCATGGAGATGGAGATTACAATTTTGTGTAAGGAGGTCTTTCAAAATCCTAGCTATACCACACCAGAATGAGCTCCTTGTTAGTTTAATAAGCCCTGTGAATATGCTTTCTGAATCACTTCTATTAAGTATTATGATTTTAAGAATTTTTAAAAGTTTCATAAAACAGCTATTGTTACTCCTCAAAGTCACCAGTAGGTGTGTTTGAAATTCATTTTATTTTATAAGGCAAGGACCACCTTTGGATTTTGGGTGACATTTTCTCTGTTAGGAGATTACCAGTTAAGCTGACCTATTTTCCATTTACAAAACCTATCTGATTACTCACTGTTCCATTCACTGCCAAACAGTTTAGCCTTGAATGGTGAGGCCAGGCTTCCTCCTCTTCCATTGGTTGAGACATTCTTGACTTCCTGAACCTTCAAATGCTGCCTGTTTTAGAGGCTTTGAATTTCCATTTCCTCTATGACTTTTCTAACAGAGCAAAATCACCAGCCTCCAAAGCCCTCTCTGTTTCTGCTTCCCTCTTTGCCCTAACACTATGGTTTCTCTTTTGGATTTACAATAAGAGACCTTCAGAGGTGAATGCGATGCATGCCTGGATGAGAATGGTAATGTGCATTTGCTTTGTTCTTAATTAGATTCCTTCAGGGAAAAACCTCCTGGCCTGGCTTATTATCTAGCTTTGTCAGGGCTTGTCTTCTTTATCTAAACACTTTGAAGAAATCTCTTCACCCATATATTACCTATATGCTTACAATAGAGATTTTTATAAGACTGGTCAATTGAAAAAGGGTAGAATGTGAATAGCATCTATAAAAGCGATCTTCCTGTAGATTGCTAATGGGAGAGAGGGGCAGGAGAGGGAAGGGAGACATGAAATGTGTAGTACTCCCTGGACAGATTTTCAGAGAACACTACCTTTGGGCTCATGCAATTTCAGTGCTATTCACTTTGGGGCCTGTCATGGTTTGATCCAGGTGTCCCCCACAAACAAATGAATGTGTTCTGAGTGATTGATCCTCAGCTGATGGCAGTTTGGGGCATTAAAACCTCCCTGGAGCTGTGTTGTTGGGGGTGGGCTTATGGGTGTTATAAGCCAGCTTCCCCTTGCCAGTGTTTGGCAAACCTTCCTGCCACTATTTGCAGTGCTGTGGCCGAGGTGATGTCCACCCCTCTGCTCATGCCATCGTTTTCCTGCCAGGATGGAGTCTCCCCTAGAGTCTGTAAGCCAAATAAACCCATTCTTCCACAAGCTGCTTTTGTTTGGGATCTTTCTGTGCAGCAATGGAGAAAGTTGACTACAACTACAACAGGGTCTCAACTCTACTTCTGAAAAAATTTAAGATTGCTTTTTAGAGAAATCATCATAACATGAGAAAATACGGGAAGGTTCCCCCTGTGGAGTTCTAAATGGTTACTGATGCGTGTTTATTTCAGTCCAAAGTATAGTTCCCAAACCAAGGATAGAAGCAGTAAGTGCTCTTTCCTTGAAACTCTCTGGATCTCCTTTCACCTTTAAAGTGACGCTCTTTGCCAGAGCCAGTACATGGAGTGAATGGCTAGAACACCCCTTCTGCATCAGTGACAGCATCTAGAACCCCTGCTAGGCCTCTTGATCCCTCATGCTGAAAAGATAAGCTCTTGCTTGTTTCCTTCCCTGAGTTTTGAGGACAGTCAGAAAGCTATTCTCTGATGTCTGTTACTCCAATGCCCTACAGATCTGCTTGTCTTCAGTCTAGTTTCCCTCACTTGCTTTGCTATTTCTCCATCCTCCTCTTCATTCTCACATAGTCCCTCTTTGTTTGTGCTCATGAATATCACTTCTAAGTCATGTCAGTGTTCCTAGAGGGAAGGACAAACTCACAAGAGGATAATTAACCATTTACAGTGCTACAAAGATAGCAGTAGCCATCAAGGAACTTGCCCAGCATCACTTAGCACATTTACCTTGTGCAAACCATACCATGTAAAGTTAACAGCATTAACTTTATTGGTAAGAGATGAATGATTGGCAGTATCGGCAGAAGAGATGGCAGGAAGGATTATTGTTGTTTTCTAAAGCTTGACAAATGAAGATCTAGGAAGAGCAAATACTTTATTTAAGAAATCTGAAGCTCCAAATATCCTATTTCCTGAGTTCATTGACCCTAGCATGGGGGCATAGTAGAGCTTTTCAAGTGGAGGTCTTCTGAATCCCTTATCCTGGGCAAGGACAGTAAGAGGGGAAGGGGAATCAGACAAGAAGCAGCAGAGAAGAAACAATGTTGTCTTCTGGGGGAACACATGTGGCTACCACTAGTAGTGAAAGAACTCTTGCTCTCCTTGTTCCCTCCTGATGGATCCAAAGGGAACTAAGCAGAGGACTTGCTGAGATCCTTATGTCAGCCCATGAAAATCTGGAGTTATACTTTCATAGTTTCGTTCATATTGCTGATATAAAATGATGAACCAAAAGCAGCTAAAGCGAGAAAATGATTTATTTTGGCTTATGCCTTGATGAGGAGATCCATGATAGCAGGAGAAAGCATGACATGAATAGAGGTTTAACATCACCTTTGCACATAGCAGGTAGCAAAAAGCAGCAGTAGATGAGCAGAACTTTAGCAAGGGGGCTCTGACAATAATACCCCTAAACCAGCCCCCAAATAACAAATCCTCCAGCAAGGCTAGACCTCCTAAATTGCCACCTTTGGAAACCAAGCATTGAAAACACATGAGCTTATTCAGGATATATGATTCAAACCATTATATTCTGTCCCTAGCCCAATAAAGTCATGACCATCCATGATGTAAGCTATAATGCATTCAGTCTAACTGTAAAAGTCCCCATAGAGTTTATCAATCACATTGCTGTTTAACCATTACCTTGGTCACATCTCTTAACTGTGAGCCTATAAAACTAAAAATTTGCAAGGAAAGATTGAACCAATGCAATATCTAAAACAAATAGGGCAAAATTCAAATCCTGAAGTTCCAAGTATGACATCCCTAACCAGTGATGAAGTCTCTCGTGTTCTAATTCTGCCCCACCAACTGGGCTAGCATCTCTCCTTGATGGCCTTTTTATAGTCCCTACATCTCAGAAATCCTGGGGTGTCCAGTGCAACCCACACTTCATTCTTGTGCCTCTACTGGAACTAGACACAGGGATTCCAACAACCCTTCCTCTCATTGCCAGGATCCATTTCCAAAAAACAAATTGTGTTGCAAATCCATTGACTCTTTCATGCATTTGTTATACTCTCATAATACCACATAAGGTACCAAATGTGTTATTCCATAAAGGAAAAAAGTTAAGTTGGAGAGCAGGAAAACACCTTCAGCATTCTTCCTTGGGAACCAAACATTCAAAACACATGAGTTTATGGGGGACATCAGATTCAAGCCACCACATATACTTAGATGAAATATGAAGTTAGAAGCAGCCTCAGCTTTTCAGGGAGCCATACACATAGAGCCAGTAAAGAGATAGAAGGATCTGGCTCCATCTTAAAAAGTTGGATCTTAGGAAATACATTAAGTTGGATATATTTTTTAAGTATTCAGAAGTAACAGTTGTCTCGTTTATGTATTACTATCCTGATTCTTCTATGCACAAGATGAAAAATTT
Organism: Zapus hudsonius; assembly: GCA_004024765.1. Classification (NCBI taxonomy): domain Eukaryota; kingdom Metazoa; phylum Chordata; class Mammalia; order Rodentia; family Dipodidae; genus Zapus; species Zapus hudsonius. Next base: position 85,283 of record PVHP010002196.1, on the reverse strand, counting down.
ACCAAAAACAGGTGTAGGTATGTTTTTAGTATTTGTTATAATGAACTGAGACTGGAACAATTAATTCTCCACTGGGCTGGGATTTCCCAGATGTGTGTATAAAAGAAGGTGGAGGTCCAGATAGACCCAGGACAAGGACCAAGAAAGGTCAGGTTTTCACAGCAATGACAGATCTGTTGGGTGACAAGCAATGATAAGGGAACAGTTGAAGAATTTGGGAATTGGTAGTAACGAATGCTCAGGGAGTGCATAATTATACACTTGAGTAGAAAACAATTATGATAGTATAACTTCTAGATGGTGTAGATTATGTATTTTCAACTCATCTAAAGATTTATTTTCTCCTTCCCCCTCCCTTCCTCTCTCCCTTTCATCCTTCCCTCTTTCCTCCAGATAAGAAAGCTCAGATTTCTCCATATATTTTATTTTCTTTTACTTGCTGTTGCTTCTCAGAGCCTTTAAGAAATGTTTGCAGAGGCCCCTCCAGCAGGTCACACTCCCAAGCTAGGCATTTGGCACATGTGTGTTTCAGGGCTATTACACGTGTGCTTCTGCCCTTGACTCAGAATGTGAGCAGCAGGGAAAGCTGGAGAAATCCAGTTGATTTCAGGTCACATCTCCTGTTCTTTCAGCTCCCTTGGAGCAAGCCCATCCAGGAGCTAAGAATACTTTCTTCCACACATGGTAGCAACCACGGATGTAGAGCTCTAGGTGATATAAATTAAAAACAGCAACTCTAGGGCATGAACTAGAAACATTTGCAAAAGTTACCTGTGACTCCATTGCCCTTGGGGAATTTCTCTCTCTCTCTCTCCAATTCACACACAGCACAAGGAAAGAGGTTTGCACACCTTCTATTTTATTTTTTTAAGGGAAGACAGTTTGCATAATCTATATAAAATAAGCCACTATTCTGGAAGAGATGATTGGCTTATTAAAAATACATACCATATATTTTTAAACAGGCAGAATTGACATTCTACAGAAGCGCTTGTATGAATGGTGAGGAATTCATCGCCCACCCCTCCTCCCCATCTGTCCCTGCCCATCTGTCTGTTTAATGAGGGGTTTATTTAAAAAAAAAAACTTAAATAAGATTTTCTTCAGACACATAGACTATTCAGGGTAGAACAGGATGAATCAAGCAAACTTACTGCCCTCCTTATTGGTCATTAAGCCACAATTACTTGAGCCCACACAATCTTTATTTTCTAAATTGGAGACAACACGGTCTATGGATCGGGATCCAAAGAGTTAGACGCCCAACCTAACTTTGCAAACAACTGACATGTGTGAACTGAGAAATGAATATTGAAGAAAGTCGAAATTGGTGCAACATTTGGGGTATCAGTCTTCAGTGTTAGTAATTACAGAAATAGAATAGAAAATACTAAACGACTATTTACAAAGATGCACAATTGTAATAATAGTATTTAAAGTATAAAATTTTATTTATTTCTTTAAATATTACCACAGACATTTTTTTTCACCTTGGAAGTAAGAAAACTGATGCTCAGCCAGGCTAAGGTTTAGTAAATTACAGGCTTGTGACTGAAACTTCTTATTAAAATATGACTTTCTTAATGCATATGTTACAAAGAAATCCTACAGATAGAACAGAAGCTAATCAATTTTCAGCATATTGTTTGGGGTATTTTTCAAATAAATCCATCCTTTAGCAGTTCTGGATTTCTCCTGAGCCAGAAACAAGAGAGGATTGTTTATGTGCAGTAATGAAGGAAGAAGAATGACCTCGGGGGTTTAGGCCATCCTTGGGATTCTGTGATCCCGTACATTATATGTGGGAAGGTGTTTGCAGGGGAATCCGTGGGCTGTAATTTCTGTAGTGCTGGAGTTTTTGCTCCCATGACGCTCATGCAGGGAGCCTGTGTCTGACTTGTGCCATTCTTCAAAAAGATATCGAGCTCCCCAGACTCTCCACTTTTAATTTAAAATTTTAATTTATACTTTTCCATGGATGATACTGAGACAGACACGGCCGTGAGTAAATATGTCAGGATAATCTATTGAATGGGATTAAAATGGTGTGAGCTTGAAAACATTTTAATTTCATGTTGCTCACTTCTTTGCCAAGTTTAATGAACAAATCGGCAGACTGGGTTTTAAAGCTGTTCAGATGTGAAGGAAGGAAGGGAGCCAGGTGGCAAATAAATACCACAAATTGCTCTGGGTGGCTTCTGGAGGCACCACAGCCCAGCCAGGGGACAGCAAGAGGAATAATATTGCTTTGCAAGACAACTGGGCATCAGTGAGACTAAGGTCCTCACGACTTCCCCGCCCTCCAATCCCTCCATATGGAATTGTCAGGGAGAATGGCTCATTCTCATTTGCAAGGCCTGGTCTTAAGCTCAGAGCTCCTGGCTTCTGAAAGGATGTCACTTTATGAGTTACAATCAGCCACAAAATGGACCAAAGGAGATATCCAGAAGTCAGACTATGACTGAAAGAAAAAGTCACTATACCAAACAATTTCCCAGTGCAACTCCAATGAAGTGTTAGAAGAAATTCCTTCTGTCCTAAGATGCAACCCTACCTCCCTCTGCTTCTGAAATACCACCTCATCCACTTTGTGGAGTATCCCAGGGGTATGAGGGGCCCTTAGAATAATTCTCATTTTTTATGGTAACCTGCTAGCTCCACACCATGGTTTTCTTTTCTGCCTCTGAGCCTCTCCTCCTCTACATCTTTCTGTAACTCTCAAACCCTTCCGAACTGACAGTTTTCATCTGAACTTGGTTCTGTCACAATTTGTCTATGAATAGTTCTTCTAGACTATGTATCAGTGGATTGTCTTACTTGTCTACAAACCCGAGGAAGCCAAGGACACACCTACATATTCTGTGGGAGCCTGGGTGCCCAGGGAATTCTCTTGCAGGTGCACACAATTGTATTGATTGATCTCCCAATTATGTATTTTTAGGAATACAGCATTTTGTCCACCACAGGTCATCAATCTAGAACCTAGCCCATCAAGCACTGTGTCAACATGCTGTGAAAGAGGCCTGATGAAAATACAAAGTCAGAATTGTCTCACTGTTTCTACCAGAAAAAAAAATCACAGAGGGAAATGAAATCCTACCACTGCGCTCTACATAGGTTGAATAGAGAGCCCTGGAAAGTGAGAACCTTTGTGAAATAGAGAAGCTTATTGCAAGTGGACAAGAATCTACAGGCAGAATGGAAAAACATTTTATCAATCAGCTAGGAAATTTTCAAAAGGTAAAGTTAATGTTTAGGTATTTATTAGTCAGCAGACTAAATCTGTCCTGAAATTAGACTTTTCAATGCTAAATTATCATTTTTAATATATATATATATATATATATATATATTATTCAAAATTAGATACATTGTATGGGCAAATCTTGTGTTGGTACCCCATTTCCTTCCTCCCTGTCCCCAAAACATTGGGTATTGGGATGTTGAATCAACCTATGGGTTGGGGGGTTATGGGTAGCACAGTAGTCAGCCAGGTCCCCCCTCCCTGCTTTGTGTGTTGTTGCTGAGGGGGGTAATGTTTCTGGATATTCTCCCCCATCATGGCTCTTACATTCGTTCCGCCCCCTCTTCTGCTCAGTTCCGAGTCATGGTGGGTAAGTTTTAAGTCTGCTTTATTGTTGAAATCTTAAAATACTTTGTACTTCTGCTTTGGGATGTGTTGGAAATCCATATCTGTCCTGTTGACTTATCCTAGGTTGACTGATTGGCTGTGGTTATAGGTCTTTCGCTTATCCCACCACTCTCTCAAGGGTATCTTTTAGGGTCCAAACTATAGGCCTGGGGAGGTTCATTTCTTGCTGGGGTGTCAGCCATCCACCTGTGGCTCTTTGGGGGGGTTGGCATGACCACGGCTCTCTCACTGCCTTCTGCAAAATATAAACAGAGCCTCCATTGGAGAGTTAGATCAATATAGGTTAAATGAGCTACACATTTGTAATTTGACAAGATTTTATTGGGATTAGCCTCTCTGTCGTTCTCTAGTAAAGGGAATTTCTCCTTGGAGCCCAGGTTTTTTGTTCCCATAGAGTTTTGGACTAGGTCCCACTTCTAGTTAAGGGTTGCTTGTCACTGAGTAGATTTCTTGGCCACTTTGAAAGCTGTTGATTATCCCTCCCCCTTTCTGGTTTTGGCACCTCTATTTCACAAGTGATCTCTTCTTGGCTCGATGTTCTCTTCCAGAGGAGAGTGTGTTCAGTCTTCTTATGGTGACAGTCTTCATTTTATATATCCATGGTTTCCACTTTCTCCAAGTATCATTGACCTATTTCCCCTGGCAGCTTATGTAGTTCCTTCCAGCACTGTACTTGCTACCCTCTGGGGGCTGCTTTCCATTCTGGATTCTGCAGGAGTCTCTTGGTGCTGTTTTAAGATTTTCTTTGGTTTCTTCAGTAATAGGGTCTTACCTTTGGCCTGGGGTGGGTATTTAAGAGCTTTGACAGAATCCTGTCTAGTTTTAGGGACCATGTAGGTCACTTTGATCAACAGCACACTGTGGGAAGGAACCCACGACTAGGATTGGGAACTGCAGGTCTGATCTATTTTTCTTGGGGTTAAGCTTCCCTTCTTTCACTGCCCCTCTTACCAGGTGATGCCCATTTCTTCATTACAAGCTAACTGTATGAAAGTAAGGATTTTATGCGTTCAATTTATTATTAATTTAGCTTAATGTCTAAGTCCCCTCTCCCCTGCTCCCCCCCCCACTGTTCCTTTCACCTCTTTCACAGCCTCTCATCTCCCCTGACAGATTAGTTTAGAGTTTAAGCTTATCCTGGTTAGGAACTGCATATGAGGGAGAATATGAGGCTTTTGACTCTCTGTTCTTTTGTGAATTCACTAAGTAATATCTGCTCCAAGTCTGTCCACTTTTCTTAAAATTTCATTATGTAATTTCCCTTTCCACTGCATAGAATACCATTGTGTAAATGTACCACAACTTTGATATCCATTTGTCCAGGGACGGGCAATTGGGTTGAATCCAATTCTTGGCAATTATGAATTGAGCTGCAATAAGCATGGTTGAGCAAATGTCTCTGTGCTGAGGTGTTACCTCTTAAGGGTAGATGCCTCGTAGAGGGATAGCTGGGTCCATTGGTAGCTCTATATCCATTCTATTTAGGAGTCCCCACACTGCTTTCCATAGTGGTTGTACACATTTGCAAACCCACCAGGAGTGAAGGGTTCCTTTTTCCCTGCATCCTCTCCAGCAACTATTGTTGTTGGATTTTTTTTTTTTGATGGTTACCATTCTGACTAGTGTAAGGTGGAATCTCATTGCAGTTTTGATTTGCATTTCCCTGATGATTAAGGATGATGAACACTTTCTTAAGTGAGAATTAGCTATTTGTGTTTCCTCCTCTGTTGAAATCAATGCCCCATTTTGATTTTTTATTATTTTTTGAGTTCTTTGTAAGTTCTAGATATTAAACCTCTGTCAGTGTTATAGCTGGCAGACAATATCTCCAAGTCTGATGGTGGTTTATTGTCTTGAGTATGGTATGTTTGTCAGTACAGAAGCTTTTAAGCTTGATGAGGTCCCATTGGTTAAGTGATTGTTGCCCTTCCTGGTCTATTATTATTTGTTGTTTCCAAGGGGAGGGAGGGAGGGAGGGAGGGAGATAAGGAGGGAGGGAGGGAGGCACAGCAGGGCTTCTGGCTACTGCAAATGAATTCTGGATTCCTGTACCACTGTGTACATCTGACTTTATGTGGGTACTGGGGAATCAAACCCAGGTGGCTAGGCTTTGCAGGCAAGTGCCTTAACCACTGAACAATCTCTCCAGCCCTTTTTTATTCTTGTTGCTGATGTTTTGTGACAGGGTCTCATTATGTAGCCTAGGCTACATAATGAACTTGTGATCCTCATGCCTCAACCTCCTGAGTTGAATTATATGTGCATGTCACTATGCACAACTCATATGCATTCTTTATTTATTTAAAATACATTTTTTGTTTCAGAAGTCATCAGAAAATGAAGAGCAAATGAATTTTATGTCCCTTGGCTGAACTTTCACGCCTTCCCAGATCACAGGTTTGAGTGGGAATAGATTTCACTGGCAGGCACAATTATGACTCTGGCACATGCATTACTTCCTTTCAGTGCCCATAATAACATTGAATGAAGCTGTGATGTAAAATTCCCATTCACTTCTCAGATGAGGAAATGAAAGCACTGAAAAGTTAAACAAAGTACTTGGACACAGACTCTGACCCATAACAGAGCCCTTTTCTGTCTGGGTCAAGCCTTCTAGTTCCAATAGCTCAAGAATACTTGATTTCTTTTGTTATTAAAATTATGGACATCACTGTATGAATAAAACACATTTTGGCCACATTCCCCTTGTGTCATCCTTATATCTCCTCCACCCCACCCGCCTCCCTCTGTGGGCTCTGCTCAGTGGGGTTACTGGTTTTCACCAAGGGGTCAATCTTTGGAGGGTGCAAATGCCTCAGGATACTCTTTCCCAACCTGTACCTCTTACAATCTTTCTTCCTCCTTTTCCACAATCGTCCCTGTGCCACGGTGGGTGAGTGATAAATCTACTTTAGTGTTGAGGCCTCTCTGCAACCTCTGGATTTCTGCTTGATAGAGTTTTGAGTGTCCTCAGTGGTTACGTATGCAATCCGAGCTCACAGAAAACACTCAACAGCTGCTATTATTCTCAAAACTGTCATGATTCCCCTGGATCATCTACCTGGAACCCCTCCTGGATAAAATTATCAATGTTCTCCTTGCTTTCCCAATGCCATATAAGCCCATTCCCCCATGGTTCTTATTTTTTTTTTTTTACTTAAGTATAGCAGATTATGCAACCTTCATTTTGTAAGCTTAAATCTATTGCTTTTCACTTTTTCTGTACCCTTTCTCTATGAATTATCCCCCTTTCCCTGCATCATGACTTGCTCCCATCCCATGAAACCAATTTCATCAGCATACATACTAGTGGAGTGGAACCTAAGGAGGCTGGATCCTTGTCTCATTTTATAGCTCCATCTCTAGTGCATAAAGTCAGGTTTCTCAAAGGTCAGGTTGTCTTTAGTAGCCTGGTGTACTCACATAGCTTTAAGACATGAAGAAGCTTAGTCTTTACCTAGGCCTAGAGAATTACAAAAATATACAGGTGACTTTTAGACTATTAACAATTTGAAAAATCCTAGCACCCAGTTGGCATTATTAAATATTTGAAAATGAATTAGTCCCCAACTGTTTCCACTATTAAAACAACTAAAAATAAAATAAAGCCTCCACCTCCTGCCTTCAGCTACCAAAGCTGTTGGAAATGTTGGCTGTAAACCTTACATTAACACCCTATTATTCCCCCTTCACTGGGCCCCTTCCTTCACTGGACCTCCCTTAAGTCTCGGAGCTTCTTGGTACATGACAACACTCTTGTCTCTATGTACACCACAGCCCCTCCACCATTCCTTCCTGCTTGTGACCTTGCCTCAATCATTCCCCAAAGAAAGTACAGCACACTCCTATAACAAACATAATTAGATCGTGCGTGTCTCTACTCACACTTCATCAGGGACATTACACATGCAAACATTTCAGTAGAGATGTGCCTGTTTTCAGCTTGATGTGACCACCTGTGCTCCCACCCATGTTGCTTGGCTCCCTTTAATTTCTTTATGTAATTCACCTTGGGTCAGAGCCTGCACAGCCAGCCTCACCAAATCTCAACTGCCCTCTGAAACTTCCTAGGGCTTTTACCTGGATTTCTCTTCAGTCTCAGCCCTGGGTTAATTGCTACTTCTCCAGAGAGGCCAGTTTCTAGACTGCATGTCTGGTGGGCTTCCTTCGACCTCCTCCTGCACGTGACCATCCTGACAGTCCTCTCAGATCAGGTTGCCATGGAATATACGTGTTCCATCCCTTCATCTTTACCATATTGTTTTCATCAGTTCTCTGAAGGTGGAGACAAAGTGAGTCTCTGTTCACCATCACCTCTTAAGAGCCCAGAAGAGTACACAGCACTTAGTAAGTCCTTCAGGAAGCTATTAAGTGTGGGGTGGGGGGTGTAAGGTTGCATATTAGAAGACCCTGAGGTGAATTGTTCCTGGGGCCCACAAGTTTTATTTGGTGCGAGGCAAGAGCATAGCAGAAAGGATAGAAGCTTGAGGAGGAAGATGTACAGAAAGGGAAGCATTGTGGTCATGAGGCTTCCTGGAAAGGACAGTGGGAACCTTGAGCTGTGAGGGAAGGGCCTTGTATGAGACATATGGGGAGGCTGGGCACCTGTGACCCAGCTGTATAAGATCTATCTGTAGCACCTGCTAAACTCGTTTAGGGAAATGAGCATGGAGTGTCATGTCTCCATTTAGGTCCACAGGTGGAAACAGATTTTGTACCTCTAACCATGAGGATGTAGCTTTTCTTTTATAAAGCCTTGACACCCTCATCCTGGGGACACAGGGTTTTAATTTCCATAAGAGTAAAGATTCAAGTCACAGACCTGGGCACATTGGGGGTGCCTGTCGCAGCTGTGAACAGTGGGACAGGAGGGCAGCTTTCTTAAAATCAAATGGCATGCTTATAATTGTATCCAAGAATATGCCGGAGTGTCTCTTTAAATGTTCATGTAATCTACTCTTTACCTGAGGCAGTAAAACTCTTGAAGGAAGATTCTCCAGTTTCTTATGAAGGCTTCTGTTGCGATTCTTCTTTTGGCCTTCAAAACAAGCAAAGTCTACGCATAATATTCACTCTGAGTTTACAGAGACATTTAAAAGTGGAAGTAAACTTTCTCTTGACTACCTGCCTCTGCTTTCATTTCATATTTATGTTTCATTATCTTATGATTTACTAAGCATAAATTTCCACTTTCCCCCAACAGTCAGGGAGTATGGTATTTTTTTCTTTCTGCAGTTGGGAGTAATTTCCATCTCTCTAGAGAGCACAGAAGTGGCCCCCTTTATTGTGTCACATGTTTTATACTGACTCGCCTTCCGGGCTGGTGTGGGATGTGAGGCATCAACCTTGCTTGCCCATGTCACATCAGGACACAGGAGAACCTCACAATGTCCGTGATTTTGACTAGAGCCAGACACAGCGCATGGCCGCCCTGCTATGGATTCTCCCCCTCAAGTCAGGGTCATGTTGTGTTCAACTCTTTGGATGTGTTTCTGCTCCTTTCTGATGGGACTTCACTCTGCATTCATTTGTGTATATTCCCTCTGGATATTTGTGTATATTCCCTCCCATTACACACACACACACACACACACACACACACATACACACATACACACACACACACCACACACCACACACACCACACATGCCTGCACACACATGCACAGAGCAGACATCTCCTCTACATACTAATTTGTCATCTCCACTACAGCTTGGGTTAGAAAGGCACCACCTGCCAATGCAGAAGGGTCTGCAGATGGTGCATGCAGGTCCTTTTTACAGAAAATCACTTGTAGGAATGAGATATTTTGGGGCTGTGTCCTGGCTCAGCAGTTCCTAACCCTGCCCAGTCATCTGATAGACTCTCAGAACATGCCCAACCTACATCTTATTAGCAATTATTAACTCTAGCAGAGTCAATGCTGCCATTGAATTTCTGTCTGAGTCACAGAGGTTTCCCTTACAAAATTTTTGGTTCTTGTTGATGCTCCAGAGTTATCTCTAATGTTAACCTAGGAGGAGCTAAAGCCCTCCAGAGAACAGCTTTTGCAATTTAGAATGCCTTGCATGTTGATCTAAAAAAATTTCATTTTGGCTTTCTTGTTCTCCTTCCCTCAAAAAAGCATTTATTATTGCTTTATGACCTCTCTATAGCAACACCTTCTTCCTCCCATATTTTGAACTCAACATTATTAACATATTTTGATATATCAAGTAATATAGTAAGGTTTGATATATTAATATTCTTTTCTGAAAATATTTTTATTTACTTTTTTCTTTCTTTATTTGAAAGAGACAAGAAGAAAGAAAAAGAGAGAGGGGTGGGGATGGTCATTCCAAGACATTCATATATCTATCTGGCTCTACATGGGTACTAAGGAATTGAACCTAGGCCTTCAGGCTATGCCAGCAAACACCTTTAACCTCTGAACCATCTCTCCAGCTCTGATACATTAATATTCTTTACATAAAATTCACTTAAATCTTAATTCATTAAAAAAGTAAAGAAGACAAACCAAGATAAATAAGCTAGTAATAGAAAGAAAAGTAATTTTGGTTCTTCCACATGTGAGCCATAACCTGTACCAGCATATTTTAAATTCTTAAATTGAAGACTCTTTAAAGCAAGACCAAGGAATGGAGAAAGACAAGATTTTCACTGATTCCCAGTAGCCACATTTTTAAGTGAGTTTATTCCATTATATGACTCTAAATTCTGAAAATGCAAATTATACATATACATAAGGACTAGAATTAAAACTTTCAACATTAACTCAATGAAGCAGATGACATTTTATTAAAATAATACCAAGGTGTGACTTGAGTGTAGAATCGGTAACCCTAGACTAGCACCCTTTAACAGTCAGCATGTGCTGTGTGACATATAAGCCCACCCTCTGCAGTTGCTCATCCTACCCTGGGGGGGGGGGACTGTCACTCCTCAGCACAGCCAGCTCCATTCAGATTTCCTTGCCAAAAACACACCTCTGACACAGTAAGTCACGTCTGTATTTTTCTCATTAGCTTGAGAGAATGAAAGAACTTCCTTTTGTACCTGGGTGATAATAGACACAGGTATAAACTTGAATATTCAACTCTAATGGTTATCATGACACTTGTAATTTATATGCAAAGTATTTTGTCAATTATAAAATGAATAAAGCATTAAATTGAAAAATTACACACAAGAAGACCTCTTGGACCCTGTGTCTCTGTCTATATCTTTGTGTGAATATGCAAATATATATATATATATATATATATATATATATATATATATATATATAAATGCTTGTGTGTATATGTATCTAGCTAGCTAGCTAGCTATATCACATAGACACAGACCTACATTCCATGTGAGTATTCGTTTGATGTTAGTTTGAAAAACATCACCTATCATCTTGATCCTTATACATGTGCACTGATTATCTACTAGTTTCTAGGTGGACTATGTGAAGATGGGGGTTGGAGTTGACACAGAAAAAGTAGCAACAATGTGGTCTCCATAATGTTCTATTTACAGCCCACCAGATGAAGCTGTACTCTTTAGACTGCATAGTGCAAATTTGACAAAGAAGTCAAGGACCTTTAAAATCAACTTTACTTTGCAGAGACAGTGCAGACTTGGGGAGTCTCTACTAGAGATTGAATAACATTTGCTGAAGTCTACTCAGTAAGATACCATATCTTTGCTATTATCCCAATTAAAAATGTGAAAATATAAAAGCAGTTCCCCCAAACGCCAGTTATCAATTCTTTCAACATCAACCTCTACAAAGTTATCAATACTCAAGGAACACCATTGTGCAACTGAGTTAGAAGAATCGTTCCCCAGATTTCAGATCCCTCAATGATCTGGCAGCTTTCTGAGCATAATTGTGACTTTTTAAAAAACTAGGTATAGTTTTCAGATAAGGCTCTTTCTGCCACCAGATCTAAGCTTGAAAGAATTTCGACTCTCACAGGAGCTCTTGCAGGGCATATCTTTGTCCAAGATGTGCTCACAACGCCCACAGCCTTGTTACCTCTCCTTGTTTCCCTTTGTAGATGTGTGTCATTCTCAGAATAGATCTATTTGTAGCTCTGTGTCTTCTTTGTTTCTTACTATATATAGCTTCACTGGGTGGGAAACTGACCGATTTACTATATTCTCAGCTTCTAGAAAATTGTCTAGTATGGAATAAATGTTCATTAAATATCATTTGAATGAATCATGGCTCTACACTTTTGCATTTTTAGAGGACAAGCACAAAAATACAAACAAGAGTAAAGAACACAAAGGAAAAAAAAGAAGTTAAGGTTCACAGATTTTTCCTTTTTATGAGAATTAATTATTTTGAAAGAAATTTTAGCATAAATTATTACTGGAATTTGAGGGCAAAAGCCCTGACTCTGGCAGGTTCAGCAGGCTAGGCTTGGACTCATGTCCCAACAAGCCAATTAACTAGATAAGGGTTGGTGAAAAGCAGAGAGAGGAAATGTAATCAATGCACATTGGAAAGAGGAACAGATAAAGAGGTCCAGTGACCTCAAGTTTGTCTTCTCTCTACTGATACGAGATTAAGGCTTAAAAGAGGAAGAACTGGGACAAGGCACCAGAATTATGTATAATTAAGCAGGTCTGGTAAGGATGTGCTCTGGCTGATCACTGCCTCAGTTCTGGCTCTGTATGATGACCTAAAAAAGTCCTTAATCATGGGAGGGACAATCTAGTTCTCAGGAGATGATTGTCCCTGCTCCAGAGTATAACCTGGACATTTTGGATATCATGGAGAGTGTTTTGTCTTTAAAGGCTCTGTTGTTCCTGAAATCCAAAGTGACTACAGGTTTAGGGCAAAGCCTAGAGAATGCTAGATACTTCGTGAGAGTCTGAAACAGGAAACTGTAAAAAATAAATCAATACCAGATGACTCAGTTACTATTACCTTTGTGTCTTCAGCCTTGAAGGGGACTGAGATATATGAGGGAACTGTGTTTTCTGGATGGACACACCTTAAGTGCTAACAGGCCTATGTGTGAAAGTTAGCAGGTGACACAAAGTAAGGAAGACATCCAAAACCGACACAGACATGTAGGCTTCCCTGTCACCTTTAATTATCTTATCAGCCCAATTACTGTGTCTCATCATCTGGTTTTGTGAAAGAACCATCCCCAGAGCAGCCTTGGCAACATCAGCTGGGAACTTCCTAGAAAGGCAAATTCTCAGGTCCCTTCATCCCATTGGCTGGAAGTCCTGGGAGTAGGTTTGCATATACAAGTTTAGACACCCTTGTTTTAAGGTATAACTTTGCCTGAACTATAGCTTCAACTTTGAAATAATAAAATAATAAAAAAAAAAGAACAAAAGAATATAATCCCTGAGCCATGGCAGGCCTGTTGGCAGTCTGATGTTGTGTTGAGTTCTTTGCAGTCTCTGGATTTGTGCTTTCATGGGTTTGATTAAGTGTCTGTCACCATCACCCTGGTGCTGATTGTCAGGCTATCAGTAAGAGCAGTATTCATGATGCTTTGGCTCACGGAAATTTGTGGAAGATGGGGTAGAAAGATTTTAAGAGCCACAGAGTGGGTAGGAATATCCTGAGGCACAAAAAAAAAATCCCTCACTACTCCGCAGGGACTAACTGAGGCCTCCATGGCCCTACAGTGAATATATTCCCCACTGAGGAGGGCCCCCAGGGTAACTGGAGTTGGGATGAATAGATATTAGTGTATAACCAGCACACACATATCTATATATCTATATATCTATATAGAAATATATATTTTTTTAAAAACTCTAGTCCCTTATTCACTGGCTCTGGAAGCCAACATTCCCATTTCCTTTCTGGTCCTGCAAGATCTCTTGTGGGCATGTCTTTTTTCTTCAATTCTTATGACTCTTACTTTTCCCTCTCATCTCACATGTCCCTGCCGGTAGTTTAAGAACATGCAAAAAGCATTACTAAACAGCTTCCTTTATTCTCTTAAGTTGTCATTTATGAAAAAATTTAAGTGCCATAAATTTGTGTGACACCAAGTAAATCCAGCCAAAACCCCTGGCTTTCATCTATGAACTCAACACTCTCACATCAGGAACTCCACGCTTGGTAGCCTAACCTTTTTTTCCATGCTATTTGTCCTAGCTGTGATTTGGGAATGCTGACTCTCTATCGGTGTGATCACTTCCCAAAGGGACTTATGGGGAGAGCATGGCAATGTATTAATGTTCTCATGACTCTCCCTGGTGTAGCAAGGACAGTCTACTTTTAGGGTCATTTGTAACTGAGCTGTAATGAATTCTGCTCCACCACAGACCACACAATAGAGTTGGCTTGTAATGTGAGGATTTTACATGTCTGGAAGAGTTTTCAAGACATCAGAGAGTCGTCATTAACCTCTCTCACCTTGCCTGTTGGCTTCTCTTATTTAACATCAAACATGCTCCCTGTGAGCTTCTTGTTAAAGAGTCCAGTACATTGCCTCTAGCAGCAGGGAAGGAGCCTGAGTCTGGAAGAATGTTGGAGCAGGCTGTTCAAGTCCTTCCTGAGTTCTCTGTCCTGCTGTTCAGAGAACTACAGTGGAGTCATACAGCAGCAGAAAAAAAGCCAAAAACCAGAAGACAGCATGAGGAAAGCCACTGTCCTTACCCAAGGCTGTCAGTCCACTGAATGTCTTTGTGGGTTGGGGATCTGGGGACCGCTTTCTCAGCCTAGCTGCTCCTTTTCTGTTTGCACTCCACATCCACTGATGAAGCTCTATTGAAGAGCAAGTAAACCAGGCCATGGTTGTTCACCTGAGTTGTGATTATTCTATGTTTACATAGCCTTTCCAGGGGCTATGTGTCTAGGACACTAAGACTGTATTCTACCATGAGGGTAGATGTAGACTGATACATTTCAAATCATCACCCCCTATTATAGCCAGAGTATTCACAGTAGCTTAATGCTTTCTCATTCTGCAATGGTTGGTTCTATATGGAGACAATAATAGTTTCTGAGGAATGTTTGTCAAGATGTATAATTCCCTACAACTCACCTTGAAAAAGTGCCCAAGGTTTATTCTCTTCTGACCATGCCCCCAATTGTCCAAGAGACAATATTTTCTCTGTCACTTCCATCACCTATCATAAACAGGGTCTCTCTCGAGGGAAATCCTTGGAGAAAAAAGCAGAAAAGAGCCAACAGCCATGGTACATACTTATAGTAGTGTACAAATTTATGCAACACCAGTGAGTTCTTCCATTGAGCCAGATTTCAGAGAGAAGACGTGTTTCTCCATGGATGACATATGTTTTAGCATATTAAAACAAATAGGATTTATGAGTGCATTGGTTTAAGCCAGATGCTTCTAGCGACAGAGCCACACATCATTAGTAATCAGCGGACAAGTCCTGGTAAGGTGTGATCAGTATACCTTTGAGATATTGAGAAGTTGGGTTACAAAATCATTTATAAGTCAGGCATTTTCTAATTCATTGGTTTAAAAGAAATTGAGAGAGGAACTAATTTAATTGTCAGCTGTGAGGTTATTACAATAACTTTTGGAGCTATATTGCTATGCTATTTTTGGCCTATATCTTAGAGGACATTGAACGAATTGAGTGTCATTGCTATACAAAAATTTTATTTTTTCTCTCTGTGCTTACATGAACAAGGTTGCTCTAAAAGTAAAAGGGGAAATAGAATTGGTCCTAAACTACCTCATCCTAGTAGTAGTAAGTAATCTCTTTATTCATGGTGTTGAAAAAAAAGGTTTATCCATGTGATTATGAGTAATATTTACAGCAAAAGCAAAATTTTATGTTTAATTATTTCTTCAAATATAAAACATATTTATGTTGTTTTATCAATTTTATGTTTGTGATGATAACTCATTTTAAAAGCAAATATTACTACATTGAGTTTTGTAGCCGAAGGACATAAAAGAAATTTAAATTTCAATCTGTGTATATTTTTGTAACAAATAAATATGATAGGTGATCAATAAAATGTTTTCAAGCATAAAATACATCTTGCTGAGAACTATAATGGAAATATAAGTTTAGATTCAAATAGGAACAATATACACTTGTGTCTATGCAGAAGAGCTTTGTTATGAATTTTGAAGGTGGGTAATCATGATTGTCAATCACTGCAGTTTAAATTCCACTGACTGAGCATGTGCGTGTGTACACAGAGAATGCTGTGATGATTATTTTATTACATTGTGTGTGAAGTGTGTGTCTATGTGGGAATGCAGATGTGCCATGGGGCATATATGGAGGACAGAGCACGACTTTCCAGGTGCCTCACCTACCACTTTGTTTTGGATTCTCTCTCTCTCTCTCTTTCTCTCTCTCTTTCTCTCTTTCTCTCTCTCTTGCTCACTCACTCTCACCCTCTTCATGGTTGTTGACTGCTGTGCTTGCTGCAAACTTCCAGGAAATTCTCCGGACTCTATTTCTCATCTTGTTTCTCATC
Organism: Zapus hudsonius; assembly: GCA_004024765.1. Taxonomy (NCBI): domain Eukaryota; kingdom Metazoa; phylum Chordata; class Mammalia; order Rodentia; family Dipodidae; genus Zapus; species Zapus hudsonius. The sequence continues at coordinate 69,191 of PVHP010002196.1, read as the reverse complement.
TTGTTGTCAACATGGTGGTTTTCAGAAGCCCACCATGGCTTCTGGCTTGTTTCTTGGTGTCGGGTCTGGGGATCACACATGGGTACTCAGGTTTGAGAGGCAAGTGATTTATTCAGTGAGCCATTTCCCCAGCCTGCACTTTTTTTTTTAATTTTGAAGTCAAAGTACTCTCTACAGATTAAAAATTAATCCTTCGATATTATAGTTTGAATAAATATTTTATAATAGCTTACAAATGTGTAAAGGATTATAGACAGGCAAAATAAAAGCACAAATATTCTTTTGTATGTTGTCTCTTGGATTTGTGGGGTTCCTAGGCTAGGGAAATCTTGCTGGTTCCTAGAATCCTTCAATTAGGACTTCGTTATTTGGGAGGGGTTATTCAATCGAGAATTTGGTCCTTATGAAGTTCAGCCATTATCATGAAATGTTTCACCTAGGCCCTATTCATCACTTACAACTAAGAGTGGATGAGTTTATCATAGTCTTCCTCTAGGAACAGATTTTAAAGGTAAGGAGCAAAGAAGAGAGCCTGTTGGACTCTAGTTTTAAATAGAAATAACAGATAATAGGAAGCTAGGGTTCTGGGATTGGAATTCATTTATTCCTCATGGCAGTGACACACCTGGGAAGATGGACTTTCAGTGGTAAAGGAATCATTCAGCAGTGCCTAGTGTTAGGTCCCAACAGAGAATGTCAGAGGGGGTGGTGCTCATACTAATATAACTGGCAACAGTCTTATTGTGAAACCATACAGAATTAGATCTGTAAATGCTGGCATATGGATGTTTTTGGTCAGTGGGGGAAAGGCTTCATAGGAATATTAGCCTAGGATTCTATTTCAGGTAAAAACAAATCCACAGCAGCTTTGTACGTGTGATTAAATCTGCACAGAATAGATGGTTGGTTACCTAAATAAGAACCCTAGGAGAAGAGCTGGATAGGAAGGGATGACCCCTTTGATCTTTATGGCCTTTGTGTTTGCACATGTTACATAATACATATTATGAACACATGTCCATGTGTTCAGACAACTTATTTTACTTGCATAGACTGAAAAAAAGCAAGTGAAAAAAAATGAGCAAAGCATCTTTCTTCATCACATTGTAAGCCCCAAATGTGACCCCACCCCTTCACTGCAACCATCTTTTGAGTTAAGGGGGACCAGCCTCTAAAAACCCACAGTATTTTCATCCTGTCTGCCCATCATGCTTGGGGAGGCCCTCCCTGGACTGAGTGCTTCTTTCCTCAGCAGTCCATTGCCTCCGAATTGCTGCATGGTTCACACTGAGTGGGGGTGGCCTCTGTGAGTGCTTGCTTCAGACAGTCCTCTATCTCTTCACCCCAGCTAGAACTCTGTGTCCCATCAAGGGCTAGTCAGACTGTGAGGCCAGCTTTTCATGTCCCTGGGTTCTTACCTGGAGGAAGCAGATTTGCCTCCCTTCTGTGTTAGACATGACAACAGCAGGGTTGCCATAAACCAAGTCCATGTGCCATGATGGAGTGTGTGCACACACTTTTGACCCTTCACAGAACATACACACTCACTTTTGTCAGGTGTTCCAGGTCCAGGTTCTGGATTCTCCTCCATCTGCCAATGCTCTTCCTCATGTGAAGGCACATTTATTTCTTCCTGGAGGGTGGGGTGATAATCTGCCCATAGCAATAAGCAAATTCCATTAGCACATATGCACCTAACATTGTTAGGGGGAACAGGTGACGGTCGACTCTCTATATTGCTCATATGCTTTTGTCAGAAGAGTGGGGAGACCAGCAAAGAAGAGGGGCACTGCTGGTAATCTTCCTTCCTGTGAAATCTTTGGAGGCAGCTGGGGCTTGCTAAGAAAGTTCTGGTTTTCCAAGGTAATTTTACCAAACTATGTCATAAATTATAGTTTGCAGGCTTTGGGCAGCTTAGGGGTGCAAGGAGATTATCAACACTTGGGAGGCCTGGAGGTAAATAAGTTCAAGTTTTGATTAACTACAAGTTAAGCATTCACTTTGTGGATTATCTGTGACCTATTTGAAATACTGATCCACTTTCTGTCCCCTGTGCCTCTGGGCAATTTCTCCTGCAAGGTGGTAAATGTGCTCAAGAAATATAAACTAATTTTAATAGAAGCCTACGGGGGAAATAGGAGGGAAAGCAAATGTGCAGCCACGATATTCACACAATCTGTTCCTAAATCAAGTAGAAGTGATTGTTTTTTATTGTCACTTCCTCAAGATGCTTCCAGCCTCTCCTACCACATGTTCTGGAAGCTTCATTAATAGTTGTGTGTTCTTTTGGCAATGTGTTGATGTTTCATTTCTTCCTTGAAGTTTGCCACACATGTATAATAGTCTTTCTCCTCTCCTTTCTCCCTTCTTCCCTCACCCCCTCTTTTCTCTCTCATCCCCCCATCCTGTCACAGATGTACCATAGATGACCGGGTCACCAGGGTAGCCTGGCTAAACCGCAGCACCATCCTCTACGCTGGGAATGACAAGTGGTCTATAGACCCTCGTGTGATCATCCTGGTCAACACGCCGACCCAGTACAGTATCATGATCCAGAACGTGGATGTGTATGATGAAGGTCCATACACCTGCTCTGTGCAGACAGACAATCACCCCAAAACATCCCGGGTACACCTCATAGTGCAAGGTAAGTCACAGCTGAACCCAAGCTTGGCCTTCCTTTCAAATGGACTGGGAAAGTGATCATATTCTTTCCATAGACTTAGATCCAATTATCTTTTAGAACTGTTTCAATTTTGTCTCAGTTCCGTCTGCTCTCATTAGTAAGCTTTGCATGTACTGGTTGAACTCTCTTAAGAAACTTGGCATGCTGGAGCTGGGGCAAGTGTCAAGTAGATACATACAGGACAACTGAGTAATGCCTTTAACCATCTCTCTTAAGGCTTGCTTCATAACAGAGAGCTAATGCTGATGGGGAAACATCTGATTTGGCTATTGTAGATAGTTCCTGGTTGTGTGTGTTCCCTACAAAGCTCTGAGTCCAGCTGGGTCCTTGCTGGCATTGTTGATGTGTTTATACTTTCTCTTAGTGCTACAATGAAGCCTAACGCCTAGAGGGATATCTCAAGGTCAATGTTGGAAATGAATTCATTTATTTAAAAGTGGACAAGGAATGCCTTGGCATTTTCTCCCATTCTCATTTTTACAATCTGGAACAGCATACCCCAATATGTGCTTTTTGCTTGTTTTTAATTTAAATTATATTTTGTAGCTAAAAATGGAATTGAAGGACTGTCATAATCTCAGATATTAGATAATAAATATTAGAAGATAAAACAACTTCAGATCATAAGCAGTATATGAATTAAGGCACCATTGTAAGGTGAGACAACAATTCACATGAACTTATTTTGAACTGTCCGGCTATACTCATGTGTAAAGTGTTATCTAGGGGTGAGAATGAACTCCTGAGTAAATTAGTTCTTCTTCCAATGACACGTCTCTCCTCCACCTAATGAGAAGATTAGGCGACCTCTTTCAGAGTATCCTTGGTTGACATCTTGGAGATATCCACTAAGCTCTTAGAAAAGGGCCCTTTATGTGATTTAGTTTTTATCAACTTCCTTTTATAAGATTCCATCTGTCATAGAGTCAACATATATATATATATATATATATATATATATATATATATATATATATATATATATATATATATATATTAGATTGTGAAATGTGTGTGCTATCCTTGTGTAGCTAAGTGGGTTTTTTTTTTTATTTCTTCTTATTCAAAAACTAAAATGGACCTCATTTCAGTTGGTTTCATAGAGTGGCTGATCAGGGCTTAGTGTCTATTCACACTGCCTTGTAACTTTTCGGATGCCTATTCTTGCTCTTGGCTAGAAAAGCTAGTGGCCAACACTGCGTTTGCATCCACCTATGGTAGGCATTTTCAATGGGCCAGAGGTTCTCCCAGCAGTCCCCGGGACATCCAATGTGTTGAATCTTGGCTTCCATTTAGCCTGTGGATTCTACCTCCCTCTCACATACCTTCAAACATTCACAGGAACCTGCCAGGAGACAGACATCTACAATTACTCCTGGTTCCCACTGCCCATAGTTATCCTACCCATAGTGATCACTGACTGGGAATCACAGTTTTCAAGACTTAAGACTGGCGTAACTCTAGAAATAAAGGCATGAGATGCTCAGAGGATGGAGGCGCTAGGTGAGAGCGTTCACTGGAGATGGACTGGAATGTCTGCTAAAAGTTTCCAGGTGTGTGGAGAACAAAAATGTATGTGAGCTCTCACTCCTCACCTGCCCCTGACGCTTGGTTCTACAAGAACTGAAATCCTCAGTGTTGAAGCAATCCCTCAGAAGTAGGCCTCCATGTCTAAAATAAACATAAGTATCAGGCACTATACAGAAACGTGCTCAAATGGAAGGCATAATAAGACAAAGTGTAACCACGTGGAAGCCAGCAAAGGTCATCAATAGCTTATGAGCTTCAAGGATGATGCCTTCACAATGCATTCTGGGAAATTCCCCTTGTGGGCTGTGGAATCCTTTTGTATCTCCCTGGGGGCCTCCTAACCTGTCTGAGAGTGGGGGGATATTGGTAGGCAGTGTATCCTATCTCAGAAATCAGCTTGTTATGTTCTCCGTGCCCCAGACCCAGCCCTCCATGGCTGTGGCCCCCTGGTAGCCTGAGAAATCCAAACTGTAATCCAGCAGGTTAGTAGAGGAAGAAGGGAGGCTCAGCTACTGGAACACTCCAGACACTTGACCCTTCCCATTAACTGAGAGGCCAGGAGAAGGATCTTGGCAAGTGTACACCCTCCTGTCCTGGTTGGCAGTGTGGAATCCCCAGCAGGTGGAGGAGGAGGCACCACTCTTCTCATTGCATGGTGAGAAAGATGCACAGGGTCCTTCTTCCCAGCAGCTATTGGCTTTTGTCCAGTCTATAGATTAATTTTTCAGACTTGGTGTTAGTTCAGGTTAGATAAAGATAATGAAAGTTTCCTAATCCTCTTAAAGAAGATTTATCTGACTGAGTAGAAAGCTTTTGGAATACAATAAGGCATGTATAAAACTGACGCCTAATCTTGCCTTTAATTTCAAACTGCTGATGGATATTGATTTTGCAATAAGAAAAACTGAAAAGTTTCCGAGCTGCAACTTGTCTGATTTTCTTAAAAATTATTTATTTATCTTGTCCATTTGACAATGTTAATATCTCATTACTTCTGCCAACTGAGTACATTAGCAGAAGGCAATCCAGTCCCACAGGACTTCCAGCTGTGATTTTTTTTTCTTCTGTAATGTCAGGACCTGAGAGATGCTCAGTCACTGCCCTCGTGTCTGATGGGACTGATTTCTAAGCCCATCTCTTTGTGAGCTGCCTTCATTAAATTCCAACCACTATTCCCTGAGGTACAGTTTAGCCTCTCCAGGGTTCATTTCAAGTCACCACATGAGGCTGCTCAGCAATGTCATGTAGACTGTATAACTAGGCATGAATGAAACCCAGGGCAATAGAGAAATGTGGCTGTGGGTGGAGCTAGTCATGATGGAGAAAGTCAGCTGATAACCCTGTGGAGGATGGGCTGTAGGGGAGGGAGGAACGGGGAGAAGCCAAGACTGCAGGCTGGATTCAGTATCCAAGAGGTATGATGAGCTTGGACCATGGATTTACCTGGAGAAATGGAGAAGTGCCTAAAAAACATTGTCCAAGGCGAATGGAGGGTATTTATCCTAATAATCTAGAAGAAGAAGAGCTAAATGATAGCACCAAATTTTGTACATTTGAGGAAATGATGGTGGCTTTAGAAGTAACTGTGGACATGACATTCAGAAAGTACAGTTAGGGCTTTAAAGGTAAAGAAAACACCAGCAGTAGGTAGATGCTTGAGAGCATGTGAGTTTCAGAGACTTACCTTCCTAGAGGACAAACATCTTGATGTATTTACCTCTTTCTCTAGCAGGCAGCACACTGCACATGGCATCGTAGGCACTCAGCAATGTTTGCTTGTAAGATGACCTAACAACTAAACTGGCATCTGAGCACAGTGATCCAGAGGCCTCCACAAGCAGACAGTGCTGAGGAATGACTCAGATGCTATTGGATGAGTTGGCCTGGACAGAAATGGGGAAAAGGCCCCTAGAGGGAAAGCAGTGACAAGGCAAGAGATGTGTCGTACCAGGGAGGATACAGATTCCTTGCATTTATTTACTACACTCCAGTGATGGCCACAGTCTCTGTCTCATTTGACCCGCATGGCAAGACCTGGGAGGCTGTGGTGCAAAAACTGTTCTCCCTGTTTGCAAATAATATAGCATGGAGGGTAGAGGATCTGTCCTGGTCCCCAGTGAGCAGGGAGTGGATCTGGGTCTCTAACTACAGCCAGATGACAGATGATTATAAGATTGGTGTCTAGCACACCCCACTGCCCCTCAATTACTAAGCATGCCTGCTTAGTTCTCTCCCCCAGATTCATGAGAAATATATAAGGTCTTTTTTTGTTTGTGTATTTTTAATTTTATTTCTTTGCTGTTGCTCTTTCTCTGAACCAGGAATTAAGGAAGGAAGTGGTAAGTGTGAGACTCCAAAGGCTGAGAGAGAGGCAGAAGAGATCATGTTATAGTTGCTTATCCCTCCAGGGGAGTACATTTTAAATGTTTCTGTTTAATCCTACGCAAGATTCCTTTGAAGATCTAGGATTGTGGTGGATTGAATGTGATAGTTTCAATATATGCCCCCATAGACTCAGGTGTTTTATTAAAATTGAGTTTGCAATTTCAGCATAGCATGCATATCCCCACTATAGGGATGATGTTATTAGGGGAAGATCTGGGAGTCCAGCCCTAAAGTGTGTTTGGGAGTGTCGGGAGTCCAGTCCTAAGGTATATCTAGAGCAGCTTGGAGCTCTGGCTGTTTGAGCTTTTTGATGTTAGTTTGCTCTATGATGGAGTCTCTCTGCTTGGATCTATGGAAATGAACCAGCTTCTTCTGTCATTGATGGCATTCCTCTGGAATTTGTTAGGCTAAAATAAACCCTTTCCTCTTATAAGCTGTTCTTGGTCTGTGTTTGTCCAGCAAAGAGGAGCTGACTGCAACAGGCTCCTTCCAACCACCTCACAAAATCTACTTCATCTTTATATCTTAGAATTAAAGAAATGGGGACTTAGAGTGAAACTACACCAAAGATGGTAGCGCTACTAAGTGCTTTAATTCTCTTCACTGCATTTATTCATTTGGGTTAAGCTTTGCCACTAGAGAAAAAGCTATCAAAATACAAATAGTCAACAAGGCACTTTACATGCATTACCTCTTTTGATTATTCTTTACAAAAATCCCTGGAAGACAGAGCAGAAAGTTCCTACTTTATAAGGCGATAAATTGAGATTCAGACACAGAGAGTTGGAAGTGATTTGAATGAATTAGATTGTCTGGGAAATGGCCAAGTACCTCTCAATGACAAGTATTTTTGTTCTGTGTCACTAAGTATTGTATCTCTATGCCATACTGCTAACTCAGAGATAAATAAGTGGTGAAGAAAATGTTGACATACAGGAGAAAACAGAAGTTACAAGGTGCTGCAGAACAGGGAGGATGCTGAGGAGGTAGCCTTGGGTTGAGGGCCACAGGTAACTTTGGGGAATTTTTGCAGAAGATTGAAGGAGGCTGGACCATAGTGCCCACTTTTTTTCAGTGACTAAATTATTTTTGACTCTTCCTTTGTAGCAAACCTCTTTTTTTTCTACTATTTCCCCCTCTTCTCTCAAATATTACAGTCATTTGAATTAACATGTATAATTATGAGCTTAAAGAAAAGCAAGCAGTCGACCTGAAATAAATTTAATTTATTCAGCTCTATTTTAAATTATAATCACACTTGTTCTTCACAGAGTGGAAGAGTGGAAAAGAACAAGTCTGGGCATGGGAAAACTCACTCTGCAGCCTGAGTTCTGCTCTGAACATCGTAGGCCTCTGTCTTTAGGACACTTCCTTTCTGAGCTCCTTATCCTGGCACGAAGAACATTATGTACTGTGCTGGCTTTGTTATGTGAAGCATGGACACTTCAGTCCTCTGTGTGTGTGTACATGCGTGCATATGTCTTTTGTATGTAACCTTCCATTTGGAAGTGATTCTGAACTGGGGTGTATAAGCTATAAAGTCCATGCATGTGTTTCAGTGAAAAGTGTGAGCTAAAGGACCTGTAGTGAAAAATGAGAATAAGAACTTCTCTGGGCATGATTTTCTGGATTTTGAAATAGGAGAGCAGAGCTATTGATGTTGAAATCCTTTCGAGTCATTCCATCTTATAATTATTTTAAAATATAATTTCTCAAACTGATTTTAAGCAACCAAGATTGCCTATCTTTTTACCTTCACTCACCGATGAGACAATAAGAAAGGTTGCTGTAAATCTCTTCCTCGTTCATAATCTCTGGAGTCCTTAGAATTTGCTGGAACTTTCAGTACTGTTATTAATGGGGGACTCTGGTCACTGTTCACATTTTTGTTGAAAAAGATTTTTAAAAAGATGACTTTCATTTCTAGTTCCTCTCTGACAACCCACATCAAATGGTTTTATTTTGTGATATGTCTCTCATCATTTATCTATCTATCTATATCTATCTATCATCATCTCCTTCTTCACTATCTACCTATTATTTACATAAATCATTATCTATTGTATATTAGATGGTTGGATAACTAAGAAGATAACTATAATCATAAAGACATTGAGAACACCACTATTGTCTTCAGAAAATCCTCTGAATCTAGTAAAGAATCATACAAAACTTCTACACAAGAATATTAGTTATTTTTCTCTTGCCATGACAGAATATCTGACAAAAACAACTTAAGGAAGGGTTGATTTTTGAACTCAGAATGTGGGAGAATCCAGCCCACAATGGCAGGTAAGGCATGATGGTGGGGGTGTGAGGGGACCAACCACGTTGCACCTACAGTCAGGATGGAAATTCATGAAGACTGGTACTCACTGGCTTTCCTGGTCCCACTTCCATGCACTCTGGGCACCCCGTCCATATTTGAGGTAGATCTTCTTTCCTCCATTGAACCTCTCTGAAGATGCCTCACAGACAGACTCACAGGTGTGTCTCTTAGGTAATTCTAAAAGCTAGTGGCATTAACTATGCAGACTAAGCATTATGCCATGCCTGTTCCTTCCCTGGCTGACCCCTGAGTGCTTTTCTGATGTAGGGGCAGATGAAGGCCTATGTTTGTATTCTCAGGGCACTCTTCTCTCTTTGCTTTCAAATTGTGTTGGTCAGGTATTATTTGAACTTGATGCCTCAATAGCCAGAATCAAATCGATGTTCACGTGCACCTGATCTCCAGGCTGTGAATCCTTGCATGATATGGTGTACAGCTGGTGACAACACAGTCCAAATCACGTTTATAACAAGATCATTTCTCCTTTTTATCAGTCTCTTCTCCCACTTTTTGTGAGCATAAATATGGGGCTTTGTTATGCTGTACTCTAATATAAGACCTTAACTCATATAGATTTTCATACTTACAATAAAACACACAGTTTTCACAGGTTCTATGGCTGCTTCTTGTGCGGCCTCTGGGATCCCATCTCCTTCTCCACTGGACCTGGAGGGTCTGATTTCTTCTGGAAGGGAAGTTGGAATGGCTCTATCCTCTTCTCATCAGGTGGTGGGGTAGGAAGAGCTGGTATTTTCCAAGGTGAATGAGACTGATGCAGAACTTGACGTTGGATGAATTCCTTGCCAGGACCAAAATTGATGAAGCACATTTTCCAAGAGGATAATCCTTCCATTCTGGAATCCTCTCGTGGGAAGCATGAGGGCTGATTTTTTGGAACAGGGCAGTGAGTGTGACATGATCCATGAAGGTGCTGCCAATCTTGGAACCTGGTTGGGTAAAACATGTGGAAGCAGAAGCCAGGATAAGAAGTGGCAGGGCCTGGACATGCCATCTGCCTCATTTGCAATAGAATTAAATAACTGAGCAGTCATAATAAAGCCAGTTCTCAAAGTCATCAAAGAGACGGAGGGGAAAACGAAATGATTGCTGTGTTCTACTCAGTATACACGGCAATGTCAGCTTATATTTAAAGAAGCCAGTAGCTCTCATCAATACAAAGATCTTTTCTCACATGTGCCGATGCTGTGAGAAGAGCTGCTAAACGTTACAAATATAAATTAGGAAGTGCTCATAAAGCCCATCAGTCCATCATGACCCTCGTGTGGTTTAGTAACACCTTATGTGCTATGTCTGTATACCCTCATGTAGCATTATTTTAAAGTTCATTATCCACAAGGTTTTTAACTTACTTTAGCATTATGGAAATTTTCATCCACAGTAATGACATTTTCCTACATGGAGCAAGTGTTTATATACTGCAGCACTTTATATATAGTCCCTTGCCCAGTTCTGAATTCCTAGTCAACAAGTGTTAAATGTAAGGATAGTAACTCAGTGTGCTTATTCCTATTTTGGATATATATATATATATATATATATATATATATATATATATATATATATATATATATATATATATATCTCAAACAGGCTAACTGTTCTCTTCCATAGGTAGAGAAACTGAAGAAAAATCAAAACAAAGCAAGTTTATCATAAGGAAAACATTCCAGAGACTTTTTTAAATAATAATACACCATGGCTAACATCTGCTGAGTAACTAACATGACACTCATTAGAGAGATGTGATCCAACTCTATTTTCCAGTTAACCCCAGAAGGCAGGATTTACTCTCCTAATTTTTACCGGGGGGGGGGGGGGGGTGAGGATCAGAAAGGCTATGGAAGTTGTCCTAGGTTGGCTCCCAGCTAGTAGGTCCAAGGCAGGCCCATGAGCTCAGTCCAGTCTACGGGTGGAGCCTGATGTCTTCAGCCCATGGCTGGCTCGTCTTAATTCCAGGCATTCTCAGTGAGCAGTTGGATGACCCCACTCTGTCGCCAGCCTGTGTGAGCCACCCTTCTCAGCTCGCTTCTCTGTGAAGGTTTTCAGATCTTAGCTCTGCAGTCAAGATCTGCCCCAGCAGTTTTCTCTCCTTTCATTTTTCTCTCTTGGTAACCACGACTTCCTTCTGGAAACACATGCCAGGTCCGCAGTGAGACTCCCAGTTCTGAGAGCCTCTCCTACCTCCACTCTGTCAGTTCTTTTTCTGGTTCAGTTTAGGCATCTCAAAGCCATCTTAACATTGTCCACACCAAACTTCTCTCTGTACTGCAAAGCCTGTGCCTCTCCTTTCCATTTGCATTCCTCTTCCTGGAACACCATCCTCGTGCAAAACCTTGGCTGAAGCTCTAATGCAGATCTCCATGGTCATTTCCAATGGAGTTGATCTCTTCCTTTCTGTTCTCCAAGCCACTACCAGAGCATGGACTCTCATCTCCTCTGACTCCCTACTGTCACTTCCTGACTGGCATACAGTCCTCATCTCTGTTCCTATAAACCTTTTCAACAGTACTGCCTAAGTATTAGTGATGTATACATTGGGTCATGCCACGTCACTTGTAATTTTTTAAAATATATTTTTATTTTTAATTGGCATATAGTAATTATACATTTTATGGGGTACAGTGTGACATTTCAGTATATGTAAACACTGTAATGATTGCAGATCCATCCATCACTTCAGACATTCATTTCTTTCTGCTGTGAACAAGCATTCAAATAGTTCAAGTGGTTAACGTGAAGTATATGATTAATTGTTAACAACTAACTTGTGACAATATAGTTGTCAAAACCTCATAGATTATCATTGCATGTGCTGAGTGAACCAGAGATAACCCTATCATTGAACTCTTGGTTCCTATTTCTCTGTGCTTTCATCATACATGTAAACTCACGTTAAACCCGCACAGTCCTCATCTCAGGCACCCAGAGCTCCTTCTGTTTCTCACACTACATCTGTCTTGACCATTGTGCTTCCTTCTGGATTTCCCAGAGAGATCAGTGCTTCCCACTCTTCGTCCTCATCACGGAGGATTGTCCTATGTCTGCAGGCAGCTGCACACTCCTAGGGTGAAGCTGAGATGTAACCATGCAACCAAGGTGCTGAATTCTTACCCTTACTTAACTTTAAATGAGTGGATTTGAAATAGCCACACATCACTGGTGTCTATCCCAATATAGCACCATTCTAGAGCTGTTACATTTCAAAGCCAAGGGCTGCCTTCGAAACTCCAATTGCTAAAAAATTGACTATACTGGTTCGTGATACCCATGTTATTTTTCCTTTAATTTCAGTTATTGGTTGATCTAACTCTCTTTCCCCCATGTCTTACAATTTTCTTGAGGCAAGAGCCAGAGGTAACCCCACAATTTCCTATATAGGCACAGTTTATGGGTGTCAGTCTGAATTAGAATGATCATATAGAAAGCTATTTAAGAAGTTTATGTTAAGTTTTATAAATTCAAAACAATATTAAAAAATATCTTAAATACATTTTCACTAACATTTTATACAAGAGAAAAACTGTCAACTGTTCTTAGAAAAGACTAAGCATGTCTAAGAGTGGCTTTGTTAGAGACAGACTGGAGCTGATCAGAGGACACACCATAAAAGGAGCATATGCCTCAGATTTATTCCCTTTGCTCCACTGTGCTTACCACAGACTGCTCTCCACTGCAGGCATCAGCATTGTACCTGTTAAATAAATAAATTCTTAGCAAAACCTGTGAAAAGAGCCTATAATTTAGAGCTTCTGGGAGACATTTCTCATACAGTCATTTTCCTTTAGTGGCATTAGAAATCACCCCCAAACAAGGTGCCCCCAGTGGCTACCCTGGCAGGCAGAAGTAGAAGTGCATAAACCCAGCCTGTTGCCATCAAATTCATGGGTGGGTTATGTGCTCTGATTGGCCAGTGAGCAGACATTAATGACCAGTCAGCAACCATGTTCAGGTCAATTAATTTATATTTGTATTTTGAAAACTAAAAGTTGCCCTGTTAGATTATTGATTCTTTGTCCCTGAATTCAATTTGTTTTTAATTGCACCATTGCTGGGCCAAGCCCTCCCTCCTGGCAAGCTGGCGATAAATCTGCTACCATCTCAACAATCAACAATAAACGTGTCTTTTCATGTCATTATTAATATGTCTGTTGGATTGGTTCATTACCACAGTTAACAGTTTATAAGAGCCGAGTGGCACACTGCCAGGAGGATTCCTTTTCCCAGGGGCTATTTTGTCACGATGGGATTGATATTCTCAGGCCTGTGTGTGTCTGAGAACACGGTCTGGGATTTAATTTAATATAACTGGAATTCAAGCTCTTTAATCCTCTTTTTATAATAAATAGCTTTAGAAGAATATATTATTGAACTGGAGATATTACCCTTTCTCCCAATTCTTTCTTCTTCTTCTTCTTCTTCTTCTTCTTCTTCTTCTTCTTCTTCTTCTTCTTCTTCTTCTTCTCTTCCTCCTCCTCCTTCTTCTTTCTTCTTATTCTTCCTCTCTCTTTACCCTCTTAATTCCCCCTTAATTCCTGTTCATATAATATTCACATCCTGAAAAATAACATGACAGGTAACTGAGTGATCAGCAGTACTCAGGTTAGTGAGCCATATATCCATGGTACCTAGGGTTTTATTATGGGAATTTTTTGCTAGTTGAAAAAAATAGCAAAATAGAGGGAAAATCGCTGCATGTAATATGTGAATGGTAGTTAACAGAGCTTCAGAAATGTATTCAGAATGCCAGCTAAATTGAGGTCAATACTGGAAAAGAAGAATTTCTGTCTTCTTGTGAGATACTCATTAGTTTTAGAATTGCCATTGGCTCTTTTAGTTATTAGAAATTTTAGGAGTATACACAGATGCAAGATGAATTTACAGCTCAGTATAGGAGATGTTCCATGCCCCAGGAATGCCAAATGATCAATCCTAATGAAACTGAGTATCTTGTCCCAATTTCTAAAGCAAAGTAAAAGTTTCAGGAGGACAGAACATTTGCTCCTGAGTGGATGACAAATTAACCATCAATTTCATGATCTAGGAAATAAATTTGTTGATTTATTATTAACAGAAACAGTGTGGTTGGTTCTTGACACATGGGTCTCCAACACAGGTTAAAATAAGCTTGTTGGAATGGGAGCAACTTGGAGGGCTTGATGCTGTAGGTTTCTTTGGAAAGAGTCTAAGGAGCCTATGGACAAAGGAGGAAGGAGACTTGGGTTAGAAATTTTAGCAAAGAAGCCATCAAAGACAAGGGATGGAAGAAGAAATTGAAGGTTTCTGCAGAGGGACCAGGGCTACTGAGGGAGAGAGACTGAAAGCGAAGAAAGAAGAGGAGGGGACTGGTGCTCAGGAGAAAGGGAAAGAGACAGGGTTTCTTGCATGGTGTTCTGAGGTCACCCTCTGGGTTTGGGTGGGAATGCACTCCACCCATCAAGAGATGAAGTAGCTAAGTTGGAGCCAAAGGAGTGACACTCCTGGGTCTTCATCAGAGGGTATTTCCTTGAAGCTTTCTTCCATGGCAGGATGACATGCTGAGAAATAAGACACTTAGAGAGCTTGCTAAGAACACATCTTTATGGGTCCATGGCTGTATACTAAATGAAATCTTAGGTTGCATTCAACTTTTCTTCTATCACGCCCAAAATAAAGTGACAAGAGATGAAAAAAAATAAAAGTCTAGTCTTTAGATTTTAAAAGGCATGGGGAAAAAAACTCTGTCCATGGAACTCACATCCTCAAGTACCCATTTTCAACACCCCAGGAGCATGAGTATTAAGTGACAGCCCAGGCCACAGCTGAGCCAAAGCACCAACAGCTGTTACAGAATCATAGAAGGCAAAATAGCTCCTTGAAGACGAAAGCTTTCCCCCTCCTTGGCTTCACAACAGCAGGGTGGAAAGTGAAGGGACAGGAAAATCAAAGTTTCTTTAAAAAAATTATCACACATAGAGGCAAAATGTCCCCACAGCAGGAAAGAAAGTGGAAAACACACTAAATCAATCTCCTTAAAAATAAGGCTTAAAACCTTCTCCTGCATAAGATGTAGGGGGGAGGGAAGAATGGCCCAACAGCTGGAAGATGTTTTATTAAACTGCATGCCAACTGACATGGTACATACAGCAAAATGCAATTAAGGTCAGACCATTAAAAAGTTGCCCAAGGAAAGCTCTGAGAAAGACCAGGGGGCAATCAGCAGGCGCCCAGGAAGCTTTCAAAGGGAACTCACTTTGAAAAAGTACCAGGAAGGATATGGAGTACCTCATACCCAGCAGAGCTGAAGTGAGACTTTGCAGGTAAAGATGGTGTCTGTGGGTGGCCGAGGAGGCAGAAGCAGACTACCAAGTTGGACATGGGCAGTTTCTAACTGTGGTCAGAAGCCTGGTTCTTTCCTTTTTTTCAATTGCTGTGCCCTTGGTCCCCTGTCTTTTTCTAACACACCTCCTAAGGAACAAACACATTCTGGGAGGTAATGATGTCAGCATCACTTTTAGCAGTTTTCTAAGACAGACCAGTTGCTTCTGAGATAAAGGCCTTTCCTTGCCCCTCCACTGCTGTTTGAATATTTCCAAATGGCATGAGCTATAGCTGGGCTGCCCAGAGGAATGTACTGGCCTTCTGTCCCCTGGGAAAGGACAAAATATGATGGGCAACACCTTAATGAAGAGTTGGCCTTCACTTCACTTCAGATGATCTGGAAGAGTCAGTGAGCATGGAAGACAGACATCCCTTTGTTCTGAGCCTCTCAAGGACAGGTTGTAACCTTAATCCTTCCCCAGTGACCCATGCTTAGGGCTTGGTGCAGTTTCGAGATGGCAGACACTAGGAGGTGGGCTCTACTGTGAGGCTGTAGGTCATCGGCCCTGGGCCCTTTTCTCCTTCACTTCCTAGACACAAGGTGAGCAGATTTTTTTCTAGCTCCCCCACCACACTTTGTAGCAGGCCCCCATTCGGCAGAGGTGTCCGACTGGAGGCTGGAAGTGCCAACAATGTGAGGCAAAAGAACCCCTTTCCCCCTTTCTCCTAAGCAGTTGATTACTTCTCAGCTTTGTTATACTCTCAGAAAACGACCTGGTAGTGCACAGCTCTCTCTGCCCTTCAGAGAACCCCATGGTGCCTTTTCCTGTCTGCTTAGTCACTCCACTAGCCTTCATGGCACCCTGCAATCCCCCCTCCTCCCATAGCAAAACTATGACACCACATGAGCCCAGGCCTTCCCCATTCCAAAACCTCTGCCATCCATGTCTGACTTATACATCAAAATAGAAACCCATGAGGATGGGAACACCACCGTGAATCTTTTTTGCACATAAAGGTCTTCCTATTCTCCATGGCGCAGGACAAACATTGATTAGGTGCTCAGGAATATTTATTGAATGTGTCTGATGTCTTCTGAGTGATCAGTCAATATTTAATGATGAAAATATTTGATTGACTTTAACTGAAACAAATTGACTTAGGTATACGTGTGCATGCAACAGTAATTTACAAGTCACACATGAAGTGTTACTACAGTGAGGGGTTGGAGTGAATGAAGTTTTTAATTGGTAAATAATAATTGTACATATTTAAGGAGTACAGTGTATTTCAGTGCATATACATATTGTGTAATGAGCGAATAAAGGCAATTAGCATATCCATCACCTCACACACTTACCAGTTTTTGAAGTATACCACACAGCATTAACCAGAGACACCTGCCAGGAAGCAGAAGAGCAGAATCCATTGCTCTTTTTCACTGTTACCTGGTACCCTTTGACTATATTTGCCTCACCTTCCTGTCCCATCTCAAATTTTTGGTAACCACTATTCTACTCTGAACTTATATGAGATCAACATTTTGGATTCCACACATCGATGAGATAGTGTGGTCTTTGTCTTTCTGGGTCTGGTTTACTTCACATGACCTGACTCTTGATTCAAGAGGAGTGGAGTTACTCTCCCATGGATCCATGGCTTCTAGTTTTTGCTTCTGTCCTACCAGGCCACCCACAAGGTGTTTGCATTGCTACCCACATGACTCAGTGTCTTTTGTGAGAGACCATGCACTGATCATCGCTTGTCTTTAACACATAGGTTCCAGGGTGTGCGTCCTGCCCTGGTCCTTTTAAGTGTTGTTTTCTGCTGTAGAAGTCTGTGAAATATGAGAGTAACTGTGTCAGAGTAACCAGGTTCTTCTAAGGGTTAGCAGAACCATCAACTTCAAAGTACCCTCTGTGGATGTAGGAAGAGTGGTTGCTGATTTTTGGGGTTGGGAAAAACAATTTCTGGGTGCAATACAATTTGGAATTTACCCCCATTTTCTTCAGAAAACTATTGGATGACAGTGATTTTCTGTCTGTGGTGAGTGAGTGGTCCTCAGGCTGCAGCTCCTGTGGAGGAAAGCATTAATGAGCAGCCTTGGCAGGTTAGCCTTTTTACTCTGGGCTAACATATCCAAGTGGGCCATACAAGAGTCTCCTTTTCTTCATTATTATCTTGTTTATTTTGCTTTTGTTGTTTTTTTTAAGTTTTTTCCTTCTAAATAGGCACTGGTCAACTCTGCAGTAGGGTCAGACTCTTTGAAATGCCTGGGTTTGCACACATTTATGTTTAATTGACTTGCATACAGAATGGAATTCAGTTCTGCTCTTCCCAGTGGAAGGTTACTCTTTGGATTCAGGAGTGACACAAAGTTGCAAAGAACACAGCCAGGTAATGATGGGTTTGGTAGAAGAATGTTTGTAATTTGTGGTTAGGATGATGGCCCAGGTGGCAGAGGACTTCTTCAAAGTACAATAGTTACCCAGTTGGCCTTCTGCCTTGCTGGCTGCCACATCTCCCAAGTGTCATTTTGCAAGTTTTGTGGCAAGTTAGGATACTGCCTCTTGATTTCAACAGCATGTGCTCTGGCAAGCTGATGTAACATTCTCCTCCATGAGACTGTCTCCCCATTCCTCAGCGTCTTCCTTAGTAAGTTTACCACATCTCTTGCCTCCAAAGTTGCCTCCTCCAATTTCCCTTTCTGTTGAATACCACACGTGCCCAGGACCTTTTTCTCTTCTGAGCAAGTCAGAGCAAGTCAGGGCTCAATGTGACCAATGTAACTAAGATGCAAATAAACTGCCAGAATTCCCTTCAAAGGAATTAATCACCCAGCTGTAAGAATATAGTGCAATGAGTCAAAAGATGTAGAAAATGATTCCAATATATATTGCTTATACTAATTTAAACATTGACTTTCAAGTACTTGTTTTATGCCATATAAAGACATAGATGGATATTGTCTCAAAAATCCATTCCTGCTGTAAATTTCTAAAGTTTTATGCTTCAGAATATAATGTTTTATATTATCTGTACAAATAGAAAAATTATATACAGTTTATCAGTTAAAATTTTACATTTATATGTAATATACACATTTATATCATAGTCTATCCATTAGTACACGTGCTTATTCACCACAATTAATGAGCATCTACTGTGTGAAAGAGCATCCCGTGATTTGAAGGTCATCATCCCACTGGGCACTTTGCTATGAAGTGAGTGAGGATCAATCCTTGACAAAATTATTCAGATACCTCCTCGTGTATGTTAAACACTGAAGAAAAAACAGACTGCTGGATCCAACTGAGCACCTAAGATGAACAGTGGATGATAGCCCACGGTGACACTTGCTCAATACAATGAAGTCAAATCTCGTCCCCCATTTGAACATTCGCTCTTATTTTTATATTTTAACAGAAAGTAGGACACCAACAAAGGAGATAGTAGTCACAATGGTACAATTTTTCTTCTTTGTGGTTTTTCAGTAAAAGTGACAAAATTCTGCATCTGGAAGTAAATGTTAACTAATAGCCTTGCCTAACCCTAGGTGTAAGATGCTCTGGCTGATCTGTGTCTCCTGTGTAAAATCAATTAAATCAATTTATTTATTATAAGTCAACTATCTCCATGATATATTAAAATCTGTAGGGGTGGTGAGGAAAGAAAAGGAAAATATCGGTCTTTTTTAAAGTTTTATTTTTGCATGTTTATGTGTGTATGGTATATGTGTGCCTGTGTATATGCATGTTCATATGAATTTTTATGGGTACACACGTGTGCTCAAGTGTGCATACATGTGCATGGGAATGTATACAGAAGGCAGAGGTGGTGGACATTGAGTGTCTTCTTGTTGTCAATCTGAATGTTTGAGACAGGGTGTCTTGCAGAACTGGAGCTCGCTGATTCAGCTAGGAGAGCTATCCAACAAGACCTCACAATCTTCCTTGTTTGCCTCCTCAGAGTTGTGATTACACTTGGTACCACTGTGCCTGGTTTTGCATGGGTGTGGGAGACCTGAACTCACGAATATGAGTATAAACTGGCAAAATGTTTTTCCAACTTGACAATGTCCCCAGTCCCACGAAAATTTCAATCATGAAGGGAGACAAAACACATTTAGAGAAAAATAAGAGACAATTTAAAATGAGTGGCAGGCTTGCCATGTCTGTTAACTTTCCAGTAGGATAACTTGGCCTACTCTTTTGAGTTTTCTTGAGAACTTCAGAGTCAACATATCTAAGACTGAATCCAGCCCTGGCCTCCACCCGCGTTGCCCCCTTAGGGGATAGTATCACCATGCATCCAGGCCATGAGCCAGTAGCTTGACTTCAGACCTTCCCATCTATCCTTTTAGCCAATGTTACTATCTCAGCCTGCTTTGGCTTCCATAACAAAATAACACAGCTCTAAACAACACAATGTATTTTCTTACAGTTTAGGAGGCTAAAATTCTATTCAAGGTCAAGATACCAACAGGATTGGTTCCAGTTAGGAATCTCTCCTTGCCTTGTCCCCAGCACTTTCTGTGTCTTTACATGGTGTACTTTTTGTGCATGGAGAGGAGCCAAAGAGCTAACAGCCTTTGACAGCTTTGACAGCTGATAGAGGAAGGGGTCTCTACCTCTTCTTGGAAATATTGCATCAGGATCAGGTTAGGGACCTGTACTTTAACCTCATTTGACCTTCATTGCCTCCTGTAAGGTTCATCTCTAAAGACTATTTTAATGTGGAATTCTGGGGGACACAATTCAATATTTAAAGGTACCAAATGAGGAAACTCCAGCTTCTTACAGCTCCTCTCTGTGTCACCCCTATATAGTATATGTACCCCATCTGTCAAAGTGTTCTTTTTTCAGAGCTTTATATTTCTTAAACTTTCTCTTGTACATTTCTCACTTCTCCCAAATACCCTTCCATTTACATGTCCTAGATGACCTTGGTACCTTTCTGATCAGTCACAGGCCAGACCTGCCTGTTAGCCCATTAGGGACACTTATAGGATGTTTCCATGTCTTTTCAGTGCAGGAGTTCTATGGTTACCTCAAACTTCCTAACTAATATATATATATATATATATATATATATATATATATATATATATATATATATATATATATATATATATATATATATATATAGTAACTCAAGTTCCATGAGGCTAGAGACTATGCTGTTTATGTCCACTGTTATATTCCTACTACCAAACAATAAATGATGAATGACCAGATAAGCAAACAGAACTAGAAAAGGTGGGATTCAGTTACACAGAAGAAAGTCTGGAAGAAAGGAGCATGAAGATATTGGTAAAAATGGCATAGATGAGGTAATACTCCCCCTTTGGAGAAACAGCAGTTATTTTATTAGTTATTCATTGGTGCACATGTCATGTAAAATATATATTCATGATTAATATTAGTAGGATTACATTAGTATTAAAATATAATTTTTTAATTATAGTTTTTTTTAAGGGAAGCAGGAAAGAGCCAATGTTGTGAACCTTGGGCAAATGATTTTACCTGGTAGTGTATTTGTTAGTAGAGTTCTCTTATCTGTGGCATTTCTCTTACACACTGAAAACTAACAAGAGATGAGCCTGGATCTGAGCTATGCAATAGCATTGAAACTCACATACAGAAAAGCTCAGACTATAATGTGGTGGCCCAAACTCTCAGGAAGTTGTTTTCCTTTCTCCCTCTGGTCCTGGTTTTCTAATTAGCACAAACACATGTCTCATGAAATTGGATAGACTGGTTATCTTACAGACCTATAATTTCAGGCAAAGGCAGGAGGACAATAGAAAATACGAGGTCTTTCTGGAATACAGAATGTATTCCAGAATGTCTAAGGACAGCTTTGACAATTTAGTAAGACCTTTTCTAAAAATTAAAAATGAAAATAACACTAGGGTGTAGCTCAGTGGTAGAGTCCCCATGTTTAATCATCAGTACCACAAAATAATAAATAAGTAAATAATAAGTAAACAAAAAATCTTAAGAAATGTTTTAACCAAGAAATTGTATTTCTGTATTTTTAATTGACAGATACTGTTAAATTTGATTCTAAATTTCAAAGCAAAGGGATTTAAGACTGCAGGATGTATATTGGTCACTTTCCTTATTGCTGTGAGAAAATCTTTGAGAAGAAGCACTTAAGAAAGAAAGGGATTTTGTCTCACAGTTTGGGGATGCCTTTGAGTACAGGGGAGAAGGAAATAGTGCCAGTGGCAGGACATTGGGGTAGCTGGTCACATCAATAATCAGGAAACAGAAATGAGTGTGGGTACTCAGTTCATTGTCTCTTTTTTGGGGGGTGGGGAGGTTTATAAAGTAGGGTCTCACTGTAGTCCATGCTGAATCAGAATTCACTCTGTATTCCCAGGCTGGCCTTGAATTCATAAAGATCCTTCTACCTGTGCCTCCGTAGTGCTGGGATTAAAAATGTTTGCCACCATGCCTGGCTCATTTTCTCCTTTTTATATAATCCTGCACCACAACTCATGATGTAACCTCATTTATGATAGGTATTCCCTCCTCAATCAATCCTTTCTGGAAACAACTTGATAGACACATGCAGAGTATGTTTCCATGGTGATTATAAATCCAGCCAGTTGACAAAGATGGTTAACCATCACAGGAAGTTAAAAAGAGCAAGATGTCAGGGAACAATGTAAAGTGATGCCTTTCCCCCTGGGGGTTCCAGAGCAACAGGGTGAACAATGGTATGGATGGATGTACACATGCAGGGTGTGCAGTGTGGGAGGGGTTTCTGCTCAGGGCTACAGGAAGTCTACACATGGACCAAAGGAGGGTGTGCCTCCATACTACCTACTGTAAGGAAGTATGTTAGGCCAGCTCCCTCTTTGTCATGTTGTTTTTCTTTGGTGTCACTGAAGGAGCTCTTCAGAAGTCAGTACTTCACTGGAAGCTCTGAAGTGACCACTGGGGAAGTCACAGCTCACACTCAGAAGTACTGCCTTCATCTGGAGATTGACAGGGCATAAGCTACAGAGCTGGTCACAGATGACAGAGCTCTGGGTCATGCATGGAGCTGGTCAGTCTTAGTGGTAGATGACACTGAATGAGCAGCCAAAGTTGGGGAGGCCAAAGGATTCAAAAGTATTTGAAGATCAGTTTCAGATCTATGGGAAACAAAACCCTGTGGGAAAATTGACATAATTAGTGTAGCCAATGCTTACATTCTAACCTCCAATCTCACCAGATGGTTAATATAAAAAAACTGATAATTCCATGTTGATGAGAATGTGGACCAAATGAAATACTGAAACATTGCTGCGGGGAGTTGTCATAACTAAGTTAGAATGCTGCATAGTAATTGTGATTAAATCTAAATATATGCCTATTTGAGATTTTCAAATTCAACTTCTGGATACTTTTTCCAAGAAAAAATAGTGTAGATGTACATAGAACATAGAAAACATAGAAAAATGTTCACTTTCTTTAAAATAAGCAGACTGAAAACTACCCAAGGTCCATCCATAAGGCAATGAATAGATTGTGGGATATGTACAATAAAAACTGTGTAACATTAAAAAATAAGCAGATACACACAACACACAACAGTATGGAAGAATATCACAGGCATTGAGTGAAAGCAGCAGGTACATGTGAGTACTTATTCTATTGATATTTATTTCAGTAGGGTTACTTACAATACTGGCAATCTTTGAGGCAGCATTGAATGGCATAGGGAATAAAGGAATCTTCTAGAATGATGGAATATTTTATATATTGATCTGTGAACTGGTTATATTAGTGAATGCCCATGTGAACATCTGTACTGTTGTACATTTAAAAATCTATGTTTTTGCAACATGCATGTTATATTTCAGTCACACACACACTCATGCATGCAACAATCTCATCTTGAGATTTTGTGAAATAAATGTCAAGTTTGCCATGGAAACATATACACAAGAGAAGCAAGTCTTTTCCCCAAGACTGATAATTGTACCTTTGACCCTTTTGTTTAAAAGTCATGGAGTAGATTTTCCCTCCAAGCAATCTGTGTACACATCAAGAAAAGTACTAGTTCTAAGTATCAGGAAAGAGCCCTTCTATTGTCTCCTTCCATCTCTCAGCCTTGACAATTACAATTAAAATAACTGATGATCAAAGAGAGAACAAACGTTTGGGCCAAACACAAGCTGCCAAATGGATCCCATAAATTTCTAAAGTGAAAAAAAAACATATTTGCTTTTACTCCAAGAAGAATAGTCAAGGGGAAAAAATTGACTCACAAAGAAAATGCAGAGAAATGACGAAGCTTTAGCAGAAAAGATCAAAATTCAAGTCCATGGAGTGACAAGAGAAAAATCTCAGGGAGAATCACAATGAAAAGAGGAGACAGTGCCCTAAAACTAGGAGTCAAACAACAAAGCCCGCTGAAGAAAGAGCCTCTTACAAAAGAGCCCATATGAAAAGAGGAGAGAGAAGCGAGGAAATCTATAAAAAGACCACTGAAGAAGCAAAATGCACAAAAAGAAGGACTTGAGATGAAAAAATAAAAATAAAAAAGATTAAAAGGAAGGGGTGAAATAGCAGAAGAGAAGAGCTAGCCTACTGCTCTGAGGAAAAACACGGTTCTGTTGGAAAATTGATGTTTTCACAACAGCAGAATAGCACTGTTCATTCTCTTGGCTTTGGCTGACCAGCCCTGGCGAGCCTGCCCCAATGAAGACGAAACACAGAGAGACAAGGCAGGAGACAAAAAGAAGTGCTTCTTGGATGCCAGTGTCCCAGGATGGGATAATGTGTGCCAGCAAGGAAGCTCTTCTCAGTGGCATGGCACACTATGTTCGCGAGGCTACAGTGCCCTTATCTCTTGAGAATCCTGGCTTTGCACACCCACCTGAATTCATCCAGGCCAAGGAAAGATCATTACTCTTGCAGTGTAATGAGTAGCAGATTTCGGGTTGCAAGCCTGAGCTTGATATCTAATCCTTCTACTAACTTTACGCATCCTTGGGCCCTTGATTTTTCTCATTGACTCGCCTGGATACTCAACTCTAAATTGAAAGGACTATCCACTCTGACAATCATTTTAAGGAGATAATGGAGAAGATGTCATATCTAGCATAAAGTTCTGTAAATTTTTCATATTTCTTATTACTTTTTGCAACCATGGGATCTTAGAGACCTCAGCTCAGGTGCCAATAAAGTCAATGGGAAAGAGCATTCTTTTGGAAATGGATGTTTGGGGCTAAATATCTGCTTCATTAAGTAACAGTTTAGCATCTATTTCTCAGTGGAAAATCCAGAGACAGGGTGTGTAACCCGAGTTTATTGAGAAGGACCACTACGTATGAAGCATGGAGTAGTCTGGGCTCTAAGCATCACTTCTCCTGAGCATGCTAAGAGGCTCTTTCATTGCCTGTAGTTGGCCTACCTAATGCATTTGGAAGAACTGAAATGTTAAGAAAAACAACACATAAACACAGCTGATTAATTGCTATAAAAGCTGTTTGCGGGGGGGGGGGAAGGTTGGGGAGAGTGAAAAGTTGTTGTCTTATTATATTTCTGAAAAAAAATGAAAATTTTATTGCTTCTACAAATTGTTCCCTGGAAAGTACTTTCATTTTCTAATTGTTCATAAATTTACTGACAGGTGGTTACACAGTAGGTATACCATCGTTATTTTCATTTTATTGTATACACTGTTTTAACGAGAAAATCTGGAAGGGCTGGGTATCATATATCATTTGATATACCCTAAAAATGTGTGAATAGGCAGGTGCAGCCCAAGGCTCCGACTGCACCAAGCATACTGAAGCTTCCCTTGCACAGGATCAATCTGGACAGCTGTGCTGGGCTGGAATACATTAAGATGATGACAGTGACAATAAATTTTATTCCTGTGCTTATTATTAATTTTTTGCTTAAAAATAAGACTCAAGAAATGGTTTCACATTCCTAATTTTTCAATACTAGGAACAAATCAAATGTTAGGCTTACATGTGCATTATATTACACACTTGCTACTTGATGACCACATGTGGTCACTTAATGACAAGTAATGGGATTGCTCTTTTCAATTTGACATCCAGACTCATCTATGGAATGTAAATCCTAAATTCAGGAATTTGTTTTAATACTGTTTTCATATCTGCAACACTTGGCACTTTGGAAGATGATAGCAGGCACTCAAAAATATTGGTTACTTACAGTTCTGTCATGCATCATGTGATTACAGGCTTCATATAATGATATCTATCTAATAAATGTATGTGTATTTATATATGTATATATTATATATCTATGTATTCATATAAATATATATTCTCTGTTTGTTTTTCAAGATAGAATCTTGCTCTAATCCAGGCTGACTTGGAATTTACTATGTAGTCTCAGGCTGGCCTCTAATTTACAGCAATCCTCCTACTTCAGCCTCCCAAGTCCTGGGATTAAAGGTGTGTGCCACCATGCCCCACCATATAGTTCTCTATTGGAAACAACCACCTATGTTTTCCATAGAGGCAAATGAGTTCACAACTAGGTCCAAATGGTGATGATAACTAATGGTGTGGGAATAACATGCCTCTAACCCCATCTTTATTTACAATGCACATAGAGATTCCCATTATCATCCAAGTAGCTGACTTTGTTATTCCTTATACTCCATCAATCAGCAGATCTTGAAGCTATTATATAAATTGTAATGATTTAATTCAGGTGTCCCCATAAACCTAATGTGTTCTGAATGCTTGATCCCCAGCTGATGGCAGTTTTGGAATTGGAACCATTTTGGTGATGTGCTGTTGTGGGTGGGCTTATGGGGGTGATTGCTAGCTTCTTCCCCTTGCCAGTGTTAGGCCCACCTTCCTGATGCTGTTTGCAGTTCTATGGTGAAAGTGGTTTCCACACTTCTGTTCATGCCATTGTTTTTTCTGCCATTATGGAGATTCCCCTGGAAGCCAATATAAATCCATTCCTCCCATCAACTTCCTTTGGTCTGGTTCTTTGTCACAGCAACAAGAAGGCTAACTGCAATGTGTGTGTGTGTGTGTGTGTGTGTGTGTGTGTGTGTGTGTGTGTGTGTGTTTGTGCCTGTTTTGGGTGTTGGGCTTTGGAGATTTCTTTTTTTGAAACAGGATTTCATCTTACTATATAGCAAAGACTGTTCTTGAACTCACTGAATAACTGAGCTGGCCTTATTCTCTTGAGCGCTAGCATTGGGAGCTTGCACCACCATGCCTGGTGTTCTTTCTTGAACTCACATTCACATTCTTTTTTTGTTTCACAGTCTCTACACGCCCCCTACCATTTCTCATTCTCTTTCAACATTGCATTATCCTCTACTCAACTGGACAGCAGGTCTCTAGAAGATCCACTTATGACTATCTTCTGCTTATTATACTTGCTACTCTATGTTTGAAATTATTCCTCCACTATCTGGATGCTTCTCCTCATCACCTAAGGAGCTGGCTAGTAGACACAAAGTCCTGAGTGTCCCATAGGTGACCTTGAGTCAATAGGTCCTAAATGAGTCTCTCATTTCTCTCTTCTTCTGTTCTTCCTTCTTTTTCTCCATTACCAAACATACTACTGTCAGAAACCATGAAAGCCAGAAGATCTTGGAATAATTCACTTCTAGGACTAAAGAAGTATGGATTTCAACTTAGACTACTGTACCCAGCAAAGCCTTCCCTCATAACAGATGGAGAATTGAAAGTGTTTCATGAAATAAGCCAGCTCTACCATTATCTGAACAGAAAGCCAAACTTACAGAAAATATTATGGGAGATATTCCACAAAGAAGACACAAGCAAGCTAACTCAGGAGAGCAATAGAGAACAAGCATGTTTATCAAAACCAGTGTGCTAATAATAGCAGTACAGGCAGCAACCCACATAAACCCTTCAACATGGCAGGACTTAAAGCAAACCTCGCAGTTATAACAGTGAATATAAATGGACCTAACTCTCCTATAAAAAGGCACAGGTTAACAGGGTAGATCAGGAAAACGAACCCTTCCATCTGCTGCCTTCAAGAAACACACCTTACCTCTAAAGACAGTAATCTCCTAAGGTTAAAGGGATGGAAAACAATTTACCAGGCATGTGGAAATAAAAAGCAAACTGGTGTGGCTATATTAATATCTGACAAAATAGACTTTAAACCAAAAACAATTAAAAAGGACAACAATGGCCACTTCTTACTCATCAAGGGAATGATCCAACAAGAGGATATCACTATCATAAATATATATGCACCAAACTCAGGTGCACCACATTTCATAAAGCAAAATTTACTCAAAAACAAAACAGAAACAGTAGTGAAAAAAAAACAGGAAAACAGTTAAGTTACTTTAGGATTTCACACATGCATCATCATTTCTTAACATAAGTATGCCCCATTCAACATTGACATCCAAATTTAGCTAGAAGATCAGTGTTTTATCTGGTAGCTTTTTAACATAGCATTTTACTGACACCTGAAACAAGGGACCCACTTTGAAAACTTTCCTCACTCTATTCCTCCAAATTCACTATCTTTAGGCCCATTATTCTAAATCATCTGAATTCTTTTCTTTATATTCAAAATAAATATTAAATGCAAGTCCTATTTTGTCTTACCTGGGTTCTCCCACATGTATCTTGGTTTTAGGGTTTATTGTTCTGTTTGCTCCCAATTATTGCATCCACTCTTGTCTCACACACCTACTGTCTGTGTCTCAAAAGGAGTTCATATTGAGCTTTGGATGTCAGGACATGCCCAGAGAAGAAACACTGGCCCAGGGTTTATAGAGTGTGATGTGTTTGTGATGTGAGGGAAAGGCTATGGCTACAAATCTCCCTCAGTATCTCCAACTGTTGTGAGTCTAGGGATCCTTCACTCATGGGCTTGGCCAGTTAGAGTTGTGATAGAGCTATTAATGTATTGGTCATCTCTCTTGTGCTGATCACCACAAATGTATTGGTTATCTCTCTTGTGCTGATCACCACAGCTCCATTGCAGCACTTGCTGCTTTGCATTTTGATTATAATATGAAGAACTTGTTTTTAATTTTCAGGAAAAAAATCATTGAACTTCTGTTAGGGATAAAGCTCCAGGCCACAGGTAGATTCTTTCCTTAAGGAATGTATCATACTCAATATGAATAAAACAATTAGCAATGAGTAGGTAACACACCTCAGGTATTATAACAGATACATGAGCTGGGCACAGTGGAACTTAGGTCAAACCTTCTTAGGGACAGCTGGAAGCACCTTATAAAATGGTGGACACTGAAGAGATTCTGGAATGATGAATAGAGCTAAGCCCAGCTGGCAAGGGAGGCCAGGCATAGCAGCGCAAGCCTTCGCAGCGGCATATACTGCCTGTTCTCTGTCCTCTGAGGAGCTGCAGGGCTGGATCACAGAAGAGGAGATAAGGGAAGAAACAAAGGAAAGAAGAAGATACCATGAGAAGCAAAACACAAAGATAAGACATTTGGAACCTGGACAGATTGTAAGCTGGGAGAGAAATATGATTAATGTGACTATATTTTGATTTAAAAATATAGGTATCTTATCATGAATATAGATAACGTATACAGATGATACGGGAAAGGGTGGCACAAAATGAAAAATCAGCTTATCTATATGAATAAGTTTCTCTTAGACATAGTGATCCAATAAGGGCATCTTGACATGGCCTAAATAAGTAAGTCAACAATACGAAGTCAGATTGGGCCTAGGATTCCAACAAGTAGCTTCTTTGCTCTTTGTTACAAGATGGAAAAATAAAGATGCAATCACTTAATCAAGCTGCCTGGATTTGGGTACAGACTGCTTTATTTTCTTCTTTAGCTGAAGGTATATCTATATACACATTTTAAAGGGAAGATTCTAAATATACATGTATGTATATATGTAACTTTTTAAAAACGACCTTTTTATGAAATATTCCAATGATGAAACCTCGCACCTGCCAGCACCGAAGCTGAAAGGCTATAAATAGAGAATGAAATATAAATCAAGAGAGAAAAATAAGCAATCCATTATCTGTCTATTGCAATTAGGAGAGTATTTTGGTTGCAGAGTAGAGGGAAATGGTTATGAAATTGCTTCGCAAATTTAGAAATGGAAGCTATAAGAAGATAGATGATGCCTAAAACATCTATATGTATATTGAAAGAATTACTATGAAGATGATAGGAATTTTCTAGTAGCTCTAACCTCCCAAATGAATTGATTGGATTGTCGAACCTGTAGGTGACTGTAAAGTGTCATCTCAGCAAGGAGGAGGGGAAAGAATTTAATCCAAATACTAAGTGGTTTTTCCAGATGGAATATTGGGGTGGGTGTTGAGTTCATGGCTCCTCATGTTGAGCGTTCATGCTTCAATGCATACCTGCGCTATGGAACAATCTGTTAGAATGTGGAGATGTGGCCACATAACACATGGGTTCTCCACACATCTCTCCTAGTTGGTGGAGATGCACAAGTGACACGAGTGTGAAAGGTGTGATCTCTGGACCTCCCTCCTGGTAGTGGAGGCAGACACAAGAAGTGGATGGTTGTAATAAATACAATGTTAAAATGCAGTGGTGCTCAGACAAAATGTTGTGGTCTTGTGGAGAAAGTGACTGTCATGACTCAAAGAGGTCTTCAATGACCTAAGCTTCTGGTGACAGATGGTCTCTGGGGACAACATTCTCTACAAAGAAAACAGCATGCAAATGAACAGTAGAGCTTTGCTGCACTGGTGCAGCAGAGAAAGAAATATGGTGGCTTTCCCTCAAGGGACATGCAAGTGAAGAGAAGCCCAATGTATTCATATTAAACAATGATACAGTGCATCCAATCAGAATGGATGTTTATAAACTTCTAGAAAGAAAGCTTGGATGAGAATAAAATAGTGCTGTGAAATGGAGGCTGAGTTTACATTAGGCTTTGTATAAAGGATAGTATTTTGAAAATAAAAGTATGAAAGGGAGATGATAAATTGATGCTGGAGAGTTGTGATTTGGCATGAAGGAAAACAGAGGAATATTTACACATTAACAACTGTCTAGTGGCCTGGGAACAGCAATGCTTAGAGATAGGATTGCACCAGGGAGGCAGTAGAACTGAGAGAGGAAAAGATGGGTCAAGAAGGCATCATGGGAAACTGGCAGCAACCGTGATATAAGTCAGAAGCGGATGAGGAAGAGGTGAGCTGGGCGAGAGGCAAAAGCAAGGTCGGGTACACTTTAAACTTAAAAGAGAGTTTGGAAGTGAAGATTAACTAAGGAAGTAAGAAAAATAGGAGTGTCATATTTGGAGAGTATATGAAAAAAAGAATATTTTTAAAAATTCATTTTGAGACATAAAAATATGAGAAAGATGTTCCTGGTGCTTATATTCTTATACTCTCCATATTATATATAGTATATAATATAATAAGTTATTTTCTGGTGCTTGACATCTGGGGCCTTGCAGTCCCTGAAGGGATGGACAAACCCCTAGAGAATGAACAAGTTCATGCACAGACCTATGAGCACACATGGGACCACTGGGCCATAATCACCACCAGGACAGAGACTAGACAGCTGAGTTCAATCCGGAAACCCCAGGGCTCACTTGAATAGTTAACACAATCCTGACCAAGCCTGTTTACACTGCCTTGCTCCTTTATTTCCATGGAAACCACAATAAAGGCTCCTGCCAATATTGTCTCCTCACTGCCTCTGCCTCCTGACCACACCTAAGGATTCCCTCTGTGGTCCAAAAGAGCAGGCCCTGCCCCTGCTTCTGGAACTCTGAGCATAGTAAACTCTATGACAGTCATTTCTATGTCTATATGCCTTGCCTTGACTAATTAAAACAAATTTCATATATTTGATTAATACAACCTTTTGCTTACAGTTTATAACTATCGGTGATCTTAGTAAACATAACTTGTCATAACATAAATACCTATGAGAATTATGCACACTCAGTAATTGTTTCTGTGTTCCCCTTTGAATATATAGACAGGGTTTTAAATATGATTCGCTAACCTCAGCTTGGTTTCGTCCACATGAATAATGTCCTTGCTACGTATAAAAGTAGATGGGAACTAAAGACACTTAGAAATTAGTAAAAATACTGCTATGTAACCACTCTCTTTTATTACAACAATAAAATCCTCTTTTAAAATGTCAGACCATCTAAAAATGATTTTTTTGCTTTATTTTGTTTTTCCCTAGTAGGCCGCAGGTGCAACACAGAGTTCCTCATACCCTTCAGTTTATGACTGTTTATCAGCTTTGGTTGGTAGAGACTGATCTACTTAAAACAAAGTGAAACAGTTAAGAAAAATGAAAAAATACATAGACTGCACATGTTGAGCAGAGAGTTAATGCTACTCTATAGGTAGGCTAAAATAATTGATTTAAGGAAAGTGAAAAGCACTAATAAATTAATAAAACAAGAAACAAGAATACATATCTCAAAGGTGATGCTATTTTGAAAAGTATTATCCCAAGGATGCTCACAAAATTAAAAAATTCACATAACATCAAGAAATTATACATTAAAATGTCATTTTAATTTTTTTATTGTTTTTAAAATATAGAAACATTTACCAGTAGGAAAGCTGTGGTTAGAAAGGCCAGTGCCATGCATTTCAGTTATGGCATTAATTATTTGAGAAAGTAATTTATAGTATGTACTCAAAGTCTTTCAAATATTCTTTTTGTTTGTTTGTTTTTTGTTTATCTTTACTGCCCAAAATTAGATACATTGATTGAGTAAATATTGTGCTTATATTCCCATTTCCCTCCCCCTATCCCCAATCCCCTGGGTATCCTACTCAGTGGACACACTGGATCAATCCATGTGGCAAGGGGTTATGGATAGCACAGGAGGCAACAAGGTTGCCCCTCCCTTTATGAATTGTAGCTAAGGAGGTAGTCTATGGGTAATCTCTCCCACCATGGCTCTTACAATCTTTCCACCCCTCTTCAGATCAGTTCCCTGAGTCATGGAGGTTGAGTTTTAAGTCTGTTTCGTTGTTGTTGTCGTGACCTTAAGAGTCTCTGTGCTTCTATTTTAAGCTGTGTTGGAAGTCGTTGGTGTCTGTCTCGCAGACTTACCCAGGAAGACTAATTGGCTGTGATTATAGGTCTCTTTCTTGCCCCACCACTGTCTCAAGTGTTTCACTTGGGGCCTACACGATAGGCCTGGGGTGGTTCAACTCTTGCTGGGATATCAGCTTTTGGCCTGTGGCTCATTGGTGAAGTCGGAATGACCAGAGCTCTCTCACTGCCTTCTGAAAAATACAAACAGAATCTCCATTGGAGAGTGAGATCAGTATAGGTTAACTGAAACACACATTCCTAATTTGGCAAAATTCTATTGAGATTAGCCTCACTGTAGTTCTCTGGTAATGGGGATTTCGTTTTTGGAACCTCATTTTTTGGTTCCTGTAGGATTTTTCCCTGATTCCCAATTCCAGTTAAGGGTTCCTTGTCACTGAGTAGCTTTCTTGGCCAATTTAAAAGCTATTGAATACCCCCCTGGTTTGGGGGCCTCTGTTGCACCAGTGATCATTTCTTGGTCTGTTGATTTCTCCCAGAAGGTAGCCTTCTCATGGCAACAGTCTGCATTTTGTTTCCGTGATCTCTGCTTTCTCCAAATATCATTGACCAATTTCCCCTGGCAGCTTATGTTGTGCCTTCAGGTACTGCACTTGCTATCATCCGGCTTTCAAATATTTGTATCTGTTAAGCCAGTGATTACATCCTTTACTTTTTCCCCAAGGAATAACTAAAACCCAAATGTCAATGCACCAGGATTTCATCACCCTGTTGTCCACGATTAGTAAATAAATTATAGATTAATACAGCATTTAAATCTGGACTTTTCATTAGTAAAATAATGTACATGTTGTAAAGCTAAGGTAAAGGAGTGGGGTGCCTGGGTGTTCACATGGATGAAAGCAGAAAGCATATACCAATAGATCCCTACTAGAATAGCTAAAAGTAAAAAGATTGACAACATCAGATACTAGTGAGGAGCTAGCATAATTGTAACTCATATGTTATAGGGGTGAGTGTTGAGAAAAGCAATGATCTTTAAAACAATGTGCACATCCAC
Source organism: Zapus hudsonius (assembly GCA_004024765.1). NCBI lineage: Eukaryota > Metazoa > Chordata > Mammalia > Rodentia > Dipodidae > Zapus > Zapus hudsonius. The sequence goes on along the minus strand of PVHP010002196.1, from coordinate 35,873 downwards.
ATGACTCAGCAATTACATGCCTTGGTATTCACAAGGGAAAAAAGAAAACACATGCCTTTAAGGTAAATTTCAGAAGAATAATGAGTCATTCATTACAACAACAACAAAAGCCCATCAATGTATTATATAATTCCATATATATGATGTTCAAATTTAGGCTAAATGAATATATCACAATATGAATTCACATGGTTGCTGCTACTGGAGAAATCATTTATTACTTGCTATGTGTGTTGGTTTATGGAGTACACAAACTTTTTGAAACTCATCAAATTACTTAGCATCTGTGCTATGTAAATTTTATCTTGTGAAAAGTCCAGATGAATTAAGAAACGTATTAAATGCTTGAATGTTAAAAGAACAAAATGACCTCACATGCAACCCAGGTGTGTGTGTGGTGTGTGTGTGTGTGTGTGTGTGTGTGTATAATGCATGTACGTATCTATGTGCATACATACATTATATACAAAGTTTTTAGAATGTATATATTCATAGATCACAGGAAACATTGTTAATCCAAAATATGAATCTTAAACACTAATTAACACAAATATATGTTTATACTTAATTTTGTCTATTAAAGAAACAAAGATTCACAAAAATTTCAGTAGACTAATAATATGCAGAAATCTATCTGAAAGCATAAGTCATCAAGTCTAAAAGGAGCTACAACATGTGTCGCAGAATATTTGTCCAAAGCACCGTCAAATCAGTCACTCTTCCTTTTTAAGTTAACACTCAAGATATCATTGAGACTTCAAGCATCTGTCTGTAGAAGGCCACTGGATCATGAGTTTTGGCTAGGTTTTTAGCTTTTGGTGACAAAGCCCAAAGCTGGAAATGAAATTATGGGATGTGGCAGTCATGCTGACCCAGGCCAGGCTATTGAAATGATTTCTGCCTGGAAGAATTCCTTCTGCATCCCTGGCTTGGAGAATCTGAACAAGCTTGAAGGAGAACCATAAGAGAATTCCAACCTGATTGTACAACACAGAAAGGTGAGCAGCATCTTGTTAGGCCCCTACATGTGCCTCAGACAATACCTTCTTCAGGTCTTTTTGGGGTACAGCAGAGGAGACTAAATTTGCAAAAGTGCCATCGAAGCACTATCTGACATTTAGATAATATTTTATGACTTGAAAGGGTCCTTTGCATCCATTAACTCATTAGACCTTCACAACCCTGTGATATAAGAGCAGGTAATAGTATTTCCTTGTTAAAGATGAGAAAATTGATATTCACAAAGTAAATTTTATAAGGTCAGATATGTTGTAAGTAATAGACGAGGGACATAAACTGAGCCCTCGGTCCCTCTGTCTGTGTTTCCCCTTTACCCCCAGTGGCAGGACTATTTTAAGTTTCATATTCTCTCTCTACTAGAGCATTACAGAGCCTCAGAGGATTTCCTTCCTGAATGGCTCTATGATCTTCAGCCTGAATATTTCCACTTTTTTCTGTCTTGTTCTGTTTTTCCACTTCAGCAAGGGGATACAATCACTATCTCTGTTATGTGAAGGATATAGCCTCTCTGTCATATCTGCCTCTCGGTTGTCACTTAGAAAAACTATGCAAATTCAACAATCTACATATCTCTTGAAAGTCTTTGCCTTCAGCATAGCTGTCATTCTATTCTGGACTCTTTCCAGCTCCTCACATGGGCAGGGAGGAGTTTGTCATCAGAGAACAGAAAGAAGCAAGACTGGTAAGATTTTATATAGATAGAGAGATCTATGGAATACCTAACTAATGATGCTCTCATCATATTGACTGAAAATATCTAGGATGACAAATTATATCCCTGAATGTGTTCGTAACGAGTGACTTAGCAACCTGAATTCCCTGAGACCAGTGTCCTCAACTGGCTGACACAGAACCAGAAGAAATGAAGTTTGTCCTAACTTTAAAGGCATTTTTGTCTATTCAGAAAATCTGTGCAAATATACCAAGATTTTTTTGGTGGGGGTGCAAGTGACAAAGTGTATAACTGTTGGTATATCAGGGAGGGCAGTGATTGATATCTCTATACTGCTCAACTAACAAGATAAGCAGGAAGTCCAAGGAGAAAATGGAGATGGAGTAGCACTTTTATTTCTAAAGGAACCTAAAAATAGAAAATATGGTTTTTGGTTTTTGTCTTCAGGAAAAGACATTGCAGTCCCGAGCCTTAATTGGTCACAATGCCTGAGTCACAGGAAGCAGGAAAAGATCCCAGAAGCCCAAAGAAGGCTAGCTTCTACCACTGCGCTAGAGCAAACAGGGGCAGGATGTCTCCCCACCTTATCCTTCCAAGTAGAGACTTAATAAGTAAGAAGGCACACTTCATTTATTTCCAATCCACTTTCTCCTGCCCCTTCTTCATGGAGAAACACACAAGACATGAGTCAAGTGCTGCTCAGGAATGACGGATAGCATTTATATGAAAAGTTCTCTTTGAAGCACATAATTTACAAAAAAAATGACTCAATTTCTCCAACTACAATTTTGTTGTGAGTTTACACTCTACAATGGACTTTTATTCTAAAAAAGGGACATGAACTATAAATTCATGTCTTCCTTAGCCATGAAATTTGACAGAAGTAAAAATGATGAGCAAACTCTGACTGTCAGACATAATGTATTATCTTGATTAAATCAACTTCCAGAAGGATCTTTGATTGTTCAGGCATCAGAAGTGATTTGATCAAGCGAGATCATCTTGGCTGTCAACTAGCAGGATTTTCTCAAGACTCTATTTCTTCTGTTCACTCTATCCTACTGTCCTTGGAAGGCTAACTCCATTGCCAGGCACTTGGGATCAGAAGCCATCATTTAGCACCTCCCAAGGTAACACACAGCAGGAGGTTGAATGTGACCAAGCAGCTTTAAGGCCACATTCTCACTTTAAAAAATAAAAAGCTGAAATGGTAAATGTAAAAGTTACACAATGAAAATAGGCCCTTATCGTACAGGATGTCCATTGTTTGAAGCAATAAAATGCAAATTAAACCAGACTTTCCATGCACAATTGGGCTTATACTTCCATAAATGCCTAATTGTGTATGCAAATGAGTGTGTGCACACCTAGTTACCTGCTTACTACATTCATACTTCAGGGTATATGTAAGTGCTTTTATTATTTTTTAATAAAATTGTTCTAAATTGTTTGTAGATAAGTGATGCTTTAGAAAGTTATTTCCTTAAAATCCAGATTTAAGCAAGCCTTGCAGAAGCCTTTCAATGAATAGACTTGTGCTAGCAAAGGGAAATGCTGCATTAAAGCAATTATTGGAATGAGTCGAGGTAAATATCATAGCAGGCATGAGTCTGGTTGTCCAGGCTTTGAACTTCATTTAGCTATATTAAATCAAGTAATATCCAACCTCATTCCAGGGCCTAGGAATGTATGGAAGTCTCAGCCTAGCTCTGGAACATGCAGCCAAGGTAAAGGGACTCACTAAATCCCAGGGATCTTCTATCCAAGGGAATCTCTTTCCCTGTCATGCATCCTGGCTTGCTTTCATTCCAACTCTTCTTAGAGAAGAAACAGTAAGTGTGAAGACACACTAAATTAAGGTTACAGACCTGTGAGTAGAAAAGAAAATAAAAATCTCTGAATAATCTTCTCTGACACTGAATTCTGCCCCTTTAGGACCCACAGTGATAAACTGATGGAAATTTATTTAATGTGGGAGAATCCCACACACACACCCTCATGGGAGAAGTAACATAGTCTCTATGGAGGCTTGGGGCCAGTTTCTATTTATCAGGTCAAGTGCTGTCTCACTAATAAGTTTCATAAATATTTTTCTCATCTGAAAGGAAGAAGATACAATTTTGCAAGATAATAAATAAAAAGGAGCCAATTTTCAAAGGTTCTAATATCTAGTAGAAAAAAAAGGAGCTGGGAAACCTACTTGCTGTCTTACTGGTGAGATTGAAGGTCATTTATATGATCATGGCGTTATTGAGGACAAGCTATCCACTAGCCAAGCACTTTAGAACCATGAATGGTGACTAGGTGTCACACCAACTCTGACGGAGTCTGTGTGAGAAATTGCATAGACTGAGGCAGTTGCTTCAAGGAAGTCTGCCCATTGGAACAGGCTGTGCACTAAAATTCTTGTATTCTCGGCTGCTCTCTTATCGCTCTGATCTTCATTATATCTGCTCATGGCTCTAACTCATTGTTTCTTTCTAGTTCATTGACTCCACCTTCATGAAAACAGGGAATAAACTATGATGATTTGTTTCCCAAGAGAAAATGAAAATAAAAGTTTTTCCTTCAGACACTCCCCTGTTATTAAGAGCAATTGAGAGATTGAAAACAGCTAAAGGACTTTTGGGGAGAGTCCTAGATGACTTGCAAAAAGAAGAATTACTTATTAAGGGAAAATATTGAGAAAGAGATTCCTAGAACTGAGAATTATAGGAAAAGACCAAAAAGAAACTGGTAATAAAAAGAAACTCCCTGGGCCCACTGATTCTCCATTGCCTTATACAGGGATCTGTGAAAGAGATGACAGATGGGTTAACATTAAGTAAAAAAGAATATCATGGTATTCACTGCCATTCATGCAGAGGCAATCTAGATCCAGACCTCGCTGGTGTCTCCTGTCCGAGACACAGAAGGCTAGCATTATAAGACAACTACAACATGTTAAAGATAGATGGCATAAAAATGATCAGTCAGCTGGATTTTCAAGACCTACTTGGGAATATTTCTAGAGCTGGTTTAAGAATGACAGTACTAGAGGGGGCGGAGCAAGATGTCGGTTGAGTAGCAGCCTCATCAGGACTCTCTTCGTAAAGGTTTGATTTTCCAGCTGGGATCCAAACCCCGGACCCCAGCTGGCCCTGAACCCAAGCCCACCCTCTCCCCAGATCCTGCACCAGCCCAGACAGGGTTCCCCAGTGGCTTTCTGCTCCACAGAGGAATGGAGAGCCACCCTTCCCCCACCCCAAGCTCCCGCAATCACCCCGCAATCATCCATTGTTCCTCCCAGCCACTTCCCAAGCCCATGCTGGCTGAGCAACACTCCCTCCCTCTGGCAGATACCTGGGAACCGCTGCCACTGCTGGAAGGACAGAGGCCAGCTCAGGCAGGGACCACGCACCATTGCCAGGAGGGCACAGATGACTTCGGTGGGCACCAGGGACCGTGTGCCACTGAAGGGAGGACACAGGTTGGTCCAGGAATTTGAGAACATGGATTACATGAGCAACAGGTAGCTCTCACCAGGCTCTTAAGTCTGGGCGGCTGGGGCTGGGTTGGAGTGTGGAATCAGAACAGGTCCACCAAGTACTGGCCCAAGGAGAGTCTAGAGCCTTGAGTCTCTACCCCTAGTGGGGAGATAGCATTCCAGATCTGCTTGCTGCAGTCAGGTGGGAAAACACTGGGCTCTATAGCTTGGGGTTCTGGGGCTGTTTCTACTGCAGCATACCAACTGGGGACAGAGGCCTATGTGGTGGCTTTAAGACTAAATAGTCACATACAGAGGGATCCAGATGGGTAAAGATATGAGCCTGGCTGGGGGCAGAACACCCCAACAGGAAAGACCTCTGTTTAAGATCAAACCTGGTGATCTTTCCACTGGAAGCAAACTGGGCTGAACAGCATTCCCCAAGGTGCCTGAGTCCCACTCCCCTACCTGAACATGGGCAGAAACCAATGAAAAAAACTCACAGAAATCAAAGACAGAACTCCCCAACTCAGGGCCCCTAGTCCCTATATGGAACAGGAAAGTGGAAAGGAAGTGGAGACAACAAATATACAATCCCAAAGATAGAATAATATGACTGCTGACCACAACTGCAATGCAAACATGAAGCAGTAAATGGCTGATAGGGAAATTATGAAAAAAGATATGAATGAGGTGAAGCTCAACAACACAAGCATAGACTCCAGACTGAATTTAATGGAGAGAAATATGAATGAATTCAGAAACACATTAAGTGAATTGAAGGTGAACCAACTATGGGAGGAGCTAGACAATCAATTGATTAAATTTGATGAGGACTTAAGAAAACTTAAAAAATGATTTTCAGGAATCCCTAGCAAAAACAAAAATAGACTGGAAATTGGATCTCACCAAAGAATTGGAGACTATGAACAAAATTATAGCAGAAACCAAAAATAAAACGGAGTTGTTAAAAACCTCCCTTGAATCAATCAGTCCCAGAGTTGACAATCTGGAGGACAGACTCTCAAATATTGAGGACAAGACAGAAGGAACTAATAAGGATGTCAAAGGTTTCAATAAATTCAAGAAATCAATTGAGCAAAATTTGAGGGATCTACGGGATACCATAAAGAGGCCCAATATTAGAATCATGGGAATCCCAGAGGGAGAAGAAGCCCAGGCTAAGGGCATAGGAAATATCTTCAACAGAATTATTCAAGAAAAATTCCCCTATCTAACAAGAAAAGCCCACTCAACTTTCAAGGGTCCCAGAGGACTCCAAACAGACAGAACATGAAGAGGAATTCTCCAAGACACATTTTAATTAAGATGCCTAACATAGAAAGCAAAGAGAAAATACTCAAAGCTGCAAGAGAAAAGCAAACCATAAATTATAAAGGAAAATCCATCAGAGTTATCTCAGACTTCTCATTAGAAACCATGAAAGCTATAAGGGCTTGGAATAATGCTTTTCAGGGCCTAAAGATGTATGGCTTTCAACCTAGACTACTGTACCCAGCAAAGCTATCCCTCATAATAGATGGAGAACTGAAAGTGTTGCATGAAGTAAACCAGCTCTACGACTATTTGAACACAAAGCCAAAATTACAGAAGTTTCTACAGGACATATCCCACACAGAAGAAACAAGAACTCTACCTCAGAAGAGTACCGGAGATCAGACACGACAATCAGAGTCAGTGTGCTAGTTATAGCAGCACAAGACAAAACTCCATTAACCCTTCAACATGGCAGGGCTTAGAGCAAACCTCACAGTTATATCTCTGAATATAAATGGACTTATCTCCCCTATAAAAAGTCACAGACTTGCAGGGTGGATCAGAAAAATGGACCCTTCCATCTGCTGCCTTCAGGAAACGCACCTTACCTGTAAAGACAGCAATCTTCTTAGAGTAAAAGAATGGAAAACAGTTTACTAGGCATGTGGAAGTAAAAAGCAAGTGGGTGTGGCTCCATTAATCTCTGACAAAATAGACTTTACACCAAAATCAATTAAAAAGGATAATGATGGTCACTTCTTACTCATCAAAGTAATGATCCAACAGGAAGATATCACCATCATTAACATATATGCACCAAATTTGGGTGCAACACAGTTCATAAAGGAAACCCTACTCAAAAATAAACCAGAAATAGACTCTAACTCCATCATAGTAGGAAACTTTAATACACCTCTATCATCTCTAGACAGATCAAACAGAAGATCAGCAGGGACATAACAGAGCTCAATAATACCATTGACCAGCTGGGGATAACAGATATTTACAGAATGTTCCACCCCAAAGACACAGAATATATATTCTTCTCAGCAGTACATGGGATTTTTTTTTTCCAACATTGATCATATCCTAGCTCATAAATCATCCCTAAACAAATTCAGGCAGATTGACATAGCTCCTTGCATCATATCAGACCATAATGCATTAAAGGTAGAAATTGACAATGGAACAGGATCCAGAAAATGCATAAAATACTGGCACCTGAATAATTCGCTCCTAAAAAATGATTGGGTCATCCAAGAAATAAAACAGGAATTTCAAAATTTCCTAGTAATAAATGATGATGATAAGACATCTTATCAGAACTTGTGGGACACAATGAAGGCATTCCTAAGGAGGAAGTTCATTGCACTAAATGCCTTCATAACAAAGACAGAGAGGTCTCAAATCAATCATCTAACCACCAACCTAAGATTATTGGAACAGATAGAAAAAGCTAACCCGACTAGTTCAAGATGAAAGGAAATAATTAAAATCAGAGCTGAGATTAATGAAATGGAAATCCAGAAAATGATTAAAAATAGATAAATCAAAGAGTTGGTTCTTTGAAAAAGTTAATAAGATTGACAAACCCCTGGCCAATCTAATCAAACGAAGAACTGAGAAAGCCCAAATCAACAAAATCAGAAAGGACAATGGTGAGCTCACAACAGATCCTGAAGACATTGGAAGTATCATCAGGTCATACTTCCAAAACCTCTACTCCACAAAATTAGAGAACCTGGAAGAAATGGATAGGTTTTTGGACACCTACCAACTGCCAAAGCTTAACCCAGAGCAGATAAAAGCACTAAATAAACCTATCACACCCACAGAGATTGAAGATGCAATCAAAAACCTTCCCAAAAGGAAAAGCCCAGGAACAGATGGTTTCTCAGCTGAATTCTACCAAGCCTTCATCACAGAGCTGAAACAACTCTTTCTGAAGCTTGTTAGAAGCATAGAAAAAGAGGGAAGGCTTCCAAACACCTTCTGTGAAGCTACCATTGCCCTAATCCCCAAACCAGGCAAGGATTTTTACCAAAAAAAGAGAACTAAAGACCTATATCTCTGATGAACGTAGATGCAAAAATTCTGAACAAAGTCCTAGCAAACCGGATACAATGCTACATCAAAAATATTATCCACCCTGACCAAGTTGGCTTTATCCCAGAGATGCAGGGATGGTTCAACATATGCAAGTCGATAAATGTAATCCACCACATTAATTGGCTCAAACACAAAAATCACATGGTTATCTCAATAGATGTGGAGAAGGCCTTTGATAAAATTCAACACCATTTCATGTGCAAAGCTCTGGAAAAAAATAGGCATAGACGCCCTATACGTCAACTTAATAAAGACAAGTTACAAAACTCCTGAATCACAAATCGTTCTCAATGGGGAACGACTCAAGGAGTTCCCGCTCAATTCAGGAACAAGACAGGGGTGTCCACTCTCACCACTGCTCTTTAACATATTGCCTGAAGTTCTAGCCCAAGCGATAAGACAGGAGAAGGGCATAAAAGGGATACAAATCAGAAAGGAAGAAATTAAACTATCCCTCTTTGCAGATGACATGATCCTTTATATATCAGACCCAAAGAATAGTATCAGTAACCTCTTGAAGGTGATTAATGCCTTCAGCAATGTGGCAGGATACAAAAGTAACACACAAAAATCAGTAGCTTTTCTATATGCAGAAGACAAGCAGACAGAAAAAGACATCAGAGAGACTGTCCCATTTTCTATAGCCTCAAAGAAAATCAAACACCTTGGAATATCACTAAACAAGGTTGTAAAGGACTTATATAAGAAAAATATTGAAACGCTCAAGAAGGAAATAGAGGAGGACGTGAGAAGATGGAAAGATATTACATGCTCATGGTTAGGGAGAATCAATATAGTAAAAATGTCAATCCTGCCAAAAGCGATTTACGGACTCAATGCTATTCTGATAAAAATCCCAACCTCTTTCTTCACAGACATAGAAAAAAATAATCTCTAAATTTATTTGGAAGGGCAAAAGACCTCGGATAGCCAAAATTATTCTAAGTGAAAAATCCTACTCAGGAGGTATCACCATGCCTGACTTCAAAACATACTACAAAGCCATAGTAACTAAAACAACATGATACTGGCATAAAAACAGAAAGACAGATCAATGGAACAGAATTGAAGACCCAGCTTTAAATGGAAGTAACTTCAGTTGTTTAGTCTTTGACAAGGGGGCCAACAATGTACGATGGGCCAAAAATAGCATCTTCAACAAATGGTGCTGGACAAATTGGATATACACATGTAAAAAATGAAAATAGGGGAAGCTGATCAATAACAGCTGGAGTAAACAGAGTCCACTGGCATGAAACACAGTCTGCGAACATGAGTAGGCTGACCACACCTTCTACTGGGAGAGTACAGCAAACCAAGAAAGGAGCACTTGTGCAATGGAGGAGCCTGGGCCTGGGGGAGACAATCAACAGCTTTTAAATTCGGTCAAATATTCCACTTAGGGAGGGGGAGCCTTTGACTGGAACTTGGGATTCAGGGCAATAGGCACCGGATCCCATACTCTTGGGCTCACAAGAAAAGATGCACTATGGTAGCAATTGATGGGGAGGCTACTAAAAACAGAATCTTGGCAATCCAGAATGTGTATTTTTGTTAACCTATATTGATCTCACTCTCTGATGGAGATTTGTATTTTTCAGGATGCAGCGAGAGAGAGCTGTGGCCCATCTAATCCTACCCTCTGACTGTAGGCAGATAGCTGAAATCCTGGCAAGAGATGAGCCACCACAGCCATATCATGGAGGATCCATATGGAATCTCACAGAGTATGACGGGATGAACAAGGGACCCACAGCCACAGCCATTCAATCAACACAGGATAAGCCAGGGTGACAGAAACCAACAATTTTCGACACAAAGACCCCTAAGCTCACAACATTAAAGCAGCCTTAATACTCACCCACCATGACTCAGGGAACTGAGGGGAAGAGTATCATGTATCTTGCTGACATTCTTGGTTTAATTATTCAAAGAAACTGTAACTACATGTATAGACAAAAAACACTGTGTTACAATAGTTAACTGTATATAACTCTGACAAATGCTCAGTAAAATTGCACTCAGATACACTCTCCTTGAGTCTGTGTCTGTTTGTCCCTTAGCCGACTCCCTGCCCACTTCTCCAAGGCCCTGTTCCTTTGGTCCCAGCACTCCAGCTGAGCTGGTCCATGGCAACTAGGCAACACTCGTATTACCTGTTTAAATATTTAGTTCTGTAGTTGTTAATTGTTCCCTCTGCATTTGAATCTGATTGCTTCTTGTAAATCTAGCTGGGTTAACCCTTGGAGGTTTCAAGAAGTGGACAATAATTGTTCCTTTAATGATCCGTCTGGTTGTTTTTTCTAGTTTTGCTTTTTCCTGATCCATGAAGATTAGTGCACCTTCAGCCTCATTACTGAAATCTGTGCACCTCCCCATTTTATGCCCAGTTCTTCCAAAGTGGAGGAAATGTCTGGAACCACATGCCAGCCCCTCTGAGCCCATGCAGAGTCAGTGATGCTAATAAGGTGGATCAAGGCTTAGAAAGCTCCATCATCCAGTGGCTGCAGGTGGAGATCTAAGCTGTGACCCTTGGTATTTGCTCACAGTTCTCTCCTTGGTAGACTTTTCTTACTGGAACATATACTTCTATGCTGGCATTCTAGATATTGGCTATGGCTTGGACTTCTATGTATTTAAGCTCTAGTTTAAATATTAAAGTTCTTAAAAATTAGGCATTTTTGTGTTCATATTGGCACTGACATTTAAGTGACTTTTGAGATCCTAGAAAGCCTAGACATGAGCAGTGCACAGGAGAGGTATTGGCCTTATGGAAATTGTCAGCACCTAGGCTCCTCACACCAATGCATCATGCATTATGGTCTTTCAGGACCCACAGGTCACCTGCTCTGTCATGTCCTGCCATTGGCTGGATCTAAGGACAGTGTCATTTTTCTGGAGATGTGTAATCTGGATCTGCAGAGGGAGAAAGCTGGTTTTTAGGGGGGTACCTCTATCTCACCTGCCTCATTGTGGGAAGCTGGAGAAAAACTGAGGTGTCAATAACATCTGACTCCAAAGTGAAAAATGCCATGAGGAACTGTGAGCTTGTACGCTCCATTGTCTATAAGGACACTGAGCAGAATGACACACAGTGACATCACCTGAGAACATTTCTCTTCCAAAAGCTAAACATCTGGATAGTTCAGACTTCAACCTGGCACGGAAGATGTTCAGGTTCTCAGAAAAGATTTACTGTGTCACTTGCTGTTCTGGAATGAACTAATGCATGGGAACACAGAAACAAATGAAAAATAAACCTCTGCTTTTATTTATTAACAATGTTGTAAGGGAATTGCATATAGATAATTATGGTATCCTTTTTAAAGTTTTACAGAGGTATGCATGTGGTATATACATGGAGCTTGTTCAGTAAAAAGTCTTCCAAAGACTTACAATAAAGTAAGCAAGAAGCTTCTAAAACATTTATTTTTTATAATTTAATACTGTATATTCATCTGTGTTGTAGTTGTATTTTGATTTATTTATAATTTATACACTATATTTATATTCTAATAATAGTTATGCAGGTAGATCAGCTTTATGGAAATTATTTGCACTTAACTTTGACTCATATGGATGGATTAGGTAGTTAACTGTGTTTAAACTTGGGTCCTCCTAGGATCTATCAGTTGCCTGTCCACCATGCCCAGACTTCAGTTGAATCCTGTGTAGGGAGCTATACAGTAATCCATGTATTAGTTTGGATTCTGGAATTTCTGTGTTCAGAGCCTACATCTAATTTGTAATCAAAATAACTATGGCTGCTCAAGTGAGGGGTCATTTACTGTGGATATTATATATATATATATATATATATATATATATATGTGTGTGTGTGTGTGTGTGTGTGTGTGTGTGTGTGTGTGTGTGTGTGTGTGTGTGTGTGTGTGTGTGTGTGTGTGTGTGTGTGTGTGTGTGTGTGTGTCATGAAAGCACTATGTTTCATTAGGGCAAGCTATTCTCATCAGTGTGTGCATTAGTTTAGCCAGCATGTATGTATAAAAATTTCAACTATATGATGACATGGCAAATTTACTTTTGCTGCTCAAGGTCTTATGTTAACAAGAAGAGGTTAGACCCAATTTTAAAGCACATTGAAAACCACTCCTCTGAAATAGGAAGTGGAATGAGATGGAAAGAGTAGAAAAACATTTTTACTCTGGGTCAAGCAATGCCTCTGAAAGAACATTATGAGTGATGCCTTTATTACTACCCAAATCCACGTGCCATAACCAGTCCTACTTCTTCAAGTGGGGTCTGCCATTATTGACTTCACAATTCAAATGACTATAATACAATGTACAAGCCTGGTGTTTGCTTTTAGCAATCTCTCTTGCTCCTCCCTTGCTGCCTCTTCTTCCTCTTCCTTCTCCTCTTCCTCCTCCTCCACACAAATCAAATGTTGCCTGCGATTCTTCTCTGTGGACTCTTCCTAAAATCATGCTTCTGTTCATTATGCTATTGCTAAGAGTTCCCCTAAGTATTGTGCATGTATTGCTTCATTCACTCATCACATTAATTGAAGACAAAACTACTGCTAACCCTACTTTACAGACGAGCACTCCAAGGTTTAGAAGAAAGCAGCAATTTCCTCACATCTGGAACACTAATGAATGGCAGAGGGTGGAACTGTGTGAGTCCTGGTGGGCCCTCCCTAATTCTGTCTCCTTTCTTCTGTGCATGCTGATTCACTCTGAGGCCAAAGCCAAAAAGATCAGGCTCTCAAATCCCTCCCAGAAGCGATAGTCATCTTACCCTTCAATAATTGTTATTTTTGCCCTATCTCATCTCTTGTTTACCACAGCACAAACATAGCTAAAATAAGCAAATAGATTAAAAAGTAAGTTTCTTGATGCTCAATGACTTCCTTTTTCATTTTGATACCTTGTGGGATCCAGGTAGTCCTCAAATAAATTATATGTTCATTATTTATAAGTGTCATGAATATATCATGATGGCAACTTTAATTTTGCACTCCAACTAGTCTGTCCCTTGACAGTAAAAAAACTTTCAGACACTATATTGGAGAACCTTGAGGAAATGCTTGTTAAAGTAATCAGCTTTAAGCCAGTTATTAAAAATGAAAATTTCAGTATAGAAACAGGCTTGTGAGGATGTCTGGTGAACAAATGCTTATGAAAGTTAACAAATGGATCCTATGTCTATGTCCTTCTAGATATGCCCCTAGTTCTTAAGATGCCTCTCTTAATGATTCCTGGGAGGCTATAACTCCATTAAATATCCCCAGACCCATGCCCATGCAGGCAATCTTAATATAACTTAGTGGATTACAAAAAAATACATGAAACTCAGATGATATCAGTTAGGAAGAAGAAGGGTTTTAGCAGGAATGGGAGTGGTATAAGAGATGGTAATGGACAGGATAAATATGTCAGAATATATTGTATACATGCATGAAACTGCCAAAAAATAAAATTAAAGTAACATTTCAAAAAAGAATAAAGATCACCAATACAAATTTATTTGGAAATTATTTTCTCACCATCAATGCCATTGAAAAGATATGAGGTAGATTTGTTTTATTTTAGGCATTCATGTATAAGAAATTCTTCTATGTTTCACAAGATTAAACATTTCAGGTAGACTTTTTCCTGAGGAATCATGATTCTGATTCGTGGTGAGAGAGCCAGGGCACAGATGATGCAATAAATGCACACACGGAACTGAAGGACCCATTGGTCAAAGAACCAAAGAGAACCAGGAGAGAAAAATGATAAAACTGCTAGCTGTTGATGTATTATTGAGCACATCCAATTTCTTCAGGTTAAAAAGTTTTTAAGGGTTATGATTACGGGTCACTAAGAATTCTTTTAACTCCAATAAATGTATGACTTTGAGGCTGGGGAGATGCCTCACTGGTTAAAGGCACTTGCTTGCAACAAACAAACAAACAAAAAATAGCTTTAATGATTACAGTATTTTGTCAGGGAGGTGGGCTTTGTGCTCAGGAGAATGTGATGGAAGGAAGTAGGAAGGAGATGGGTGTTCTGGGGAAAGGAAAGTAGAGATAACCAGTCAGGCCAGTGGAAAGGCCTGACTCACATGGAAGATCAAGATGAAGCCCAGAATCCTATGAAGAGGGAAGTGGTCAGCAGGGACTGTAGACAAGTTTGTTGTTGTCATATTTTGGAGAGCTTACATGCCTTTTTATCTGTTGGACAAAATTATAGAGCACAAGGTCTGTTGTATTAGGTTTATATTAACATTAACATGGATTGACTTTGTTCACGAGTGACCTGGATATTAAGTGGAATGCTTTTGTTTGAAAACACATTTTGCCTTTGAAACATAAACACTTGACTCAACAGAGAGATCAGTGCAGTTCCAGAAGAAATGTTGAGACACAACTCAAGCTTCCATAGCAAGCCAGCTCACGTCCCCCACAACCAGTCTGTCTTCCCAGGAACCTTCTTCCCAGCCATTCTACATGCCTGGATCATAGAATTATTTCTGCTTTTCTAACCTAACAGCCATGAATCTTTGCTATATTTGATTCAGTACTATCTGCTGTCCCCTCTCTGGCCAGATAGATTATTATCTTGTTCTATCTTTCAGTTTTGCAGATGTCTCTAATGAATATATGTTCTACAAGTAAGCCAGGGAATCAGGCAGGATTGTGGAATCCACTTCGTGACTTTCTTTAGAGTGTTTCTATTGCTCTGCAGAGATCCCAAGAGACCAGTATTACAGGTGAATACTTATGTATGAAGAATCAATTAGCTGGTCTTGTTTTGTTTTGTATACATGTTTGTATTTTTGCAGTTCTGGCAACATTCTGAAAACATAAATGTCTTTGAGGTTTGCAATAATTGATCAAGATTCAATGAGGTTGTCCTGATTAAGATTCTTGAACAATGAGCTCCTCCTGTTGTAAAAGGGTGTGCATCCCAGATTTAAACTGGTAAACATTTTTTAAATATGGCATTGTTTGCTTTTCTCCAGCAAAATCACCATTGCCCAGGGCTTAGGAGGCTTCCCAGGGGTCTAGATGTGCATAAAGTGGGACATCACCAGGATCAGTAGACCATCCCAGGCCATTTCTTCAGCACAAAAATGGATTATTTTTCTCCAGTTCCTTTTCAGCCATTCTGCCCAATCTAATGTTAAATCACCCTTTGTAAATGTGGGGATGTTCAGGAATAAGCTTCTAAACACATTGCTAAGTCATAGCTGTCTGGAAGGACCTGAGGCTATGTCTTGAACACTGGACATCACAGTTTTGGAGCTGTGAGGGACTCCAGAGGCAAAGCTTGCTGCACACAGAACAACCATGAGCAGGAAAGGGGGCAGGAGGGTACAACCCTCTGCCAAGCTGTGAACCTGTTGGCTCTGCTTATGAGACTCTTCCTCTCATCTTCCTCCCATCTTGATTTCCTCCTACTGTGAGCATTCCTCCACAGGAATCACTTGTTTCTGGCTCAACATGCTTGGGCTTCTGAATTTCAGCTTCTGCTGTGCCCACTCCTTTCTTTTCTGACTCCTTTATCTTGCTAGCTTTTGTCTCCTGCTCTTGACTGCTCTCAACTCCTGCTCCTAGCTTCTGTCATGCTTCTCCCCAGTCTCTCCAGCTAATGAGTGGGGTCTAAGTGTTCCAGTGCACTGAGGAGATTCTCAGGGTACACGAATCTTCAAGTGTGCTGTTCATGTAAAATCTAAGAAAGCAGCTAGGATTTGCCCACTTAGCCACTTTGGTACAAAACTGAAAGCTATATTTTATTTGTCTGGCTAATATCAATTCTACTGCATGTTTATGTTTAATAAGCACATGTCCATTACTAAATACACAATAAACTCAAATAGAAAGTAGTATCTCTGGAGCATTTTAGCTCCAAGGGGGAAAAAGATTTTTGAACAACAATTTTTAAAGATAATTTAATGTAAGACAACACTGAACTCCAGCCCAAAATTAATCTTAATGAAATAAAAATTTAATTAGTTTTCTGGCATTGAGCATGCGTGTAAGAAGCTATTGACTTTATATCCTTTAATGGCCAACTTAGAGGAAATGAATATATATATATATATATATATATATATATATATATATATATATATATATATATATATATATATATATATATATATATATATAATATGTGTGTGCTATATAAATAACAAAATACCAAGATCAGAAATCCTAGCCTGCAGAATTTCTGCTTCCACAATAGAAGACTCTATAGAAGCAATTACTGTCTTCCCTTGTCCCAGTCCCCAGACATTTCAGAATGGCCCCTAGAGGGCTGGCCTACCTCTCCTCAATAAGATGATAACCAACAATACCTATCTGCATACTGAAACACCCACCCATAGGCTCTAACCTCTCTCTACCAATCTCCTCAGCCAATGCAAGGCAGGGAAGCAGAAAACCTAAAAGGAGAGTATGTGAGTTCCAAACCTTCAGGTTTCCATCACCATAAATCACAACAAGTAATGTCAACCTTGATTTTTCTTTGTTGTCAAAGCACTCCTAACTTGAATGAACAGGAAGGGAAGCCATTTTGCCAGGCAACAAATTCACACTGAAACAAGTCTCTTTGTGTCTAGGTATGGTTCATGGGAAGTTCAGGGGTTTAGATTAATCATGGTGGTGAAGTATCAAAAATAGATCGCAGATACACCTAGACCAACCACTGATCAGCATCTCTGCTTGTTTCCCATGTCTCTTTCTGCTTAGTAATGGATGCTTGAATGTTGTACCCTAACTTATCTCTACAAAGCTCTCAGCTCCATCTGCACTTAAGCCCCTCCATGCCTTTGTGTATAATTTATGCTAAGGAGCCTCATTTATGAGTTGTTTCCTCAAGAAGATCTCTTCTCCTCTTCCCAGGCTGTGGGTATGGCCCTTCTCTTCCTCTTATGAACAAGAATCAGCTAACTCCTCAAGGTTTGCCTTGATTTTCCAGTTTTTCCCAGCTTGGGAAACCCCTTGGTTTGGGGGAAATCAGAGTAGTTGGTCATCCTGGCCTTGAGTCATGACTATCTCCTCCAGGTAGATGATTTCCTTCCTCTCATTTAGAGCCTTTGGCTTCTATCCCTTTAGAGTAAGGGCTCATTCTCTACTTTGGTTTGTGTTCCTGCCCTTTTCACTCCCTCCACACACTTTTCTGAGGACATGAACAATGGGGGGAAATAGTCCTTTCATTAATATAATGACCACATTTCAAGTTCCTAGGGCATGCTTGTCTTTGTTGGAATACTAAACTGGTAAGATTAAAAACTTTATCTTCAGACAACATAAAGTCTCTTCAAGGAGAGAAGAAAGCAATTACCAAATCATACATCTTTCAAGTACTCATGCTGTAAGAGTGCTCGGAAGAAAAAACAATGTCAAGTCCAATGGACGACAAGGTTATTTCAAGTTACAGGAGTATATAGGAAGCTATATAAAGGAAGGGGGATTTGAGTTGAACCAGAATGTTAGGGAATAACTTCAGGGATTTCTCCTTTCTCTTTCTCACTTTTCTTTTGGTCTCTCTGGGTCAGAATTACCTTGTTATATTTGTCAAATTAAAATGAACACACAACATCATTAAGAACTGCAACCACCCCCATTAAAAACTATCCTAGCTTCAAACTCAGTATGAAAGCCAAATGAACTAGGGCTTCAAAGAGTCTCAGAGAAATGCCACAGAGTTCTCCTAATTAAAATCAGAACCTAATTTTCAAATGATCTCTTAGGTATGCAACTTGAACTAAAATAAATCTTAAGTATCTGGAATGAACATAGCAGCGAAGAAAGAAGCCATCTCTTGCTGGGGGGGATTTAGCTGGAAATCTCCCCTGGGGTATAGAGGAGATCAGAGAGCAAAGCTATAAGGGAGACAGGAAAATCATTTTGCATACAAAGTGATCAAACCACTTTAATTTTCTATGTAAAATGTTTTTCTTTCCAGTGACTCAAGGAGGTGGAGGTTGATAGCTTCTTACACGACAGATTACAAATTTGCAGTCATCCTGTGCATTTGAGAAGTAATTAAACATTTGTAAGATGACAGTTTTCAAATGAATGCCTGACCAGAATCTCCTCTGGAAATAATGATGTGATTTGTTTAGTTGCAAACAATGTCAAAGACACTAGAGTCTCTGCTCTGTTGTTTCCACTCTAAGTGTAGTCTTAAGGGCAATTACTGCACACATTCTGCTCACTAAATGTATGTGTCACCAGAGCCACCTGGTAACAACTATCCCTTGAGATAACCTGGTACCAGGAGCTGCACTTTGCTATGGTGCAACTGCCCTCCAGTGGGCTTTGTTACAAGTGATGATGTCACTGGCACTGGAAGCTTAACGTTGTGCTGCTGGAGGTCTAGCTGAAGGGCCTTTCACACAGCACCTTATTATTTGAGAACTTTAGTTGAATGTAATTCAAATGATATTGATCATCAGATGTCTATATTACAGGGTTGACTCCTATTCACTGCTTTTTCAGAGTGCTTTAAGTGACCTAAGAAATCCTCATGGGTTTTGGATACTTCATAAGTTATATGATGGAGAGTCTTATAGGAGAGGCAATTGTAGGGACACAGAGCAATTGTTCCACGTTGTTCATGCTTCCCTGATCTCTATCAGGAAGACCTTCTAGCCTTTTCCTTGCTAAATTTATTTTAAGTAATGTTAGTTCAATGTAAACCAAATCTTCATAACAAGAAAGACATATCTTTGTGTAGTGGTGACTGCAAGGAAGGCAGATATTAGTTTGAGAAGAAAATAACTTTGGCATTACAGTTTACTCTTCCTTATTCTTCTGCCATCAGCTGTGTTCTACCGGTGCTGTGCAAAACTCAGACAAAGCCTGCAGATCAGATAGTTCAACGATATATTCAGGCAAGGCAATGATGAGGGAGAATTTCCACAGCAGGATGAATGAAAGGCAGATCGCTGTGTCACAGCAGAACAGATAGACAACCAAGGAATGAAGGATTCCTGGATAGTGTGCGTTCACTGGTGCTTTAAAGGAGTGAGAACTGAGCCACTATCCTATGGTGGAATAGTACAGGTGGAGAGTGCTGGACACTGAACATGCTTGGGAGCTTCAATATTGATATCCCTGTGGACAAATGTGGAATGCATAGGAGTCAAGCAGATCAGACTGCAAAGGTTAAGTGGAGCCTGCCATATTAGCTGTGAAGGAAGAAATTAGGCCTGAGAAAAAGAATCAGTCCCTAGAAATTGGACAACATAAATTGCAATAATCAATCTAAGAATTCAGATGTTACAACCACTTCTTAGTTTTCAGGTTTTTCCAAAACTAGACATGAAAATGACAACAAACGTATTTTGCTATACCAGCTTTGAATGTGTCTTCCCATTGATAACAAGAGAGGATACCTGACTGCCATTCACAGGAGGAGTTTGCTGTTTTGTCTGCATGCAGAAGAGAGCCAAGGAATCGGTTCTTGGTTCATTAAAAATCATTCTCACTCCAGTATGCAAGAAGGCTTGTGTTGTTGTGAGATAGGAGAAAGGGAGGGGAGCTGAAATCTTGTTGCAATATTCCATGGAGAGCAACAGGATTGAATCATAGCCATAATGGTGATACTGATAAGAAAGAAAAAGACTCCTGACATGTTAGAATTCATGACATAATGGAGACGCACAATGGAACAGGAGGAATCAAAGATGATTGATTATTGCAGTGATCAAAGGAGCTCCCCAGAGTGAACTTGCTCCTTCTTTTGTAGCACCCAGATACCTGCTGGACACTAGGAGCCCCAGGAGGGGCTAGCTTGTAGAAGTCCCCCCCACACACACACATACATCCTGTAAAGGCTACTCTACTCCCCAGGGCCCTGGGTCCCATTTTTTCATTATTGATTAATTCTGCTGCAAATCTGATTTGTAAAGAGTACTATAATGAATTTTTATTATTTATCTTCTACCACAAGACAGCTAGACTGCCCAGAATCACCAGTAAACCTGGGACTAACACCCTGGAGTCTGGGTTCAACCAACTTACCTTCTCTCTATTACATGGGCTTTACTGAAGCAAGTACTGTAAAGCCATACTTAATTAAAATCAAGAAAACAAGCCATGGCAGTAGGGTTTGAACAGCTCCAATTTCAAAGAAATAAAAATAGCAATTCCTCATCCCTAGCCTGGTCAGAACAATAAAAAAAAAATGAGACATGGTATTGCGTCTCTGAGCAGAATACAGTTCAGAACATGCAATGAGCTGGATTCTACATGTAAAGACAGCTCAATAGTGGCTCACAGAAGTCAAGAAAGGAGAACACATTTGAGCAAGTGCTTCTTGCAAGGTACTCTGTTACCTTTTCTCTACATGACATTGCATTTAGTTCTTTGGATAAACCTTTATATAATTCTTCTGGTAGTACCAATGGTAGTGCTGATTTACAGAAAAAGGCTAATGGAGCTCAGAGAGATGAGATAAATTACCCCAAATCTCATAACTAATGAATTCATGAAGCCAGAGCTGAAACCCAGTCAAGTAGGACTCCACAACTCAGACCATATGCATTGTGTGCATTGCCTCAGCATAGGGCAGCAGGTGCTATGAGGCAATGTCTCTGTTCTTCTGTGATTAAAGTATCCACTGTAGACCCATCACCTGTTTCTTGTAATGAATATCAGAGACAGAATACCAGCATGCACAGACCTCGGATCTGGCCCAACTAATTTTGACTCAAGTATATTGATTGACTACCTCCTACAATTGTACTGAGTGGTTACAGGCCCTTCAGAGATGTAAGTGACACAGCAAATATTCTGGCTTTCATTCTTTGTAACTAAAATTCTATATGATCTAAAAATGAGTTAGTCCTGGATGTCCAGCAGAACCCTGTCATGCCTTTTTATCCATCATCCCTCTCCACCCCAGTGAACATCCTCCACTCTGGCCACAACAAAGAGATAATGGGACCTGACTGACTTTTCAGACATCCCACTCCTGGTCATGTTATAACCTTCAACATGATCATAAAAATGATACAGAATTTTAATCTTCATAGAATATTAGTAATAGCAACTAGTAGGGGACAGTAGCAGTTACCTTCTAATTATCAGGACAAAACACCCAACCAGAAGCAGCTAATGGAAGGAAATGGTTTATTTCAGCTTTCAATTTTTACAGAAGAATTCATTGTGGTGAGAAACATGGCATGAACAGAGAGCAAGGTGACATTCTTGTCATATAAGCCAGGAGAAAGCTGCAAGAGTGAGCTGGCCTTGACAAGTAGTGTTGCACAATAAAATCTCAAGGCCCACTTTCACTGACACTCTTTCTCCAACAAGGCTCCTTCTGCCAATCACTCCACTAGGTGGTAGTTTACATGATGCTTAATTGCAAAATCATGAGGTTCTGGGTGGGGGGACATTTTGCATTCAAACCAACACAGGGCACTTGCGTTTGTTTGTTGCATCTATTATTGGATCAAACACTACTTGTAACCGGTCAGTTCCTTGGTTACTGAATAAAATTCAGAGTTGCCTAAAAGATATAATTCCATCACAGGTGAAAGAGTCCCTACTCTCTTCCAAGTTACCACATACTTACGTAGTTGAAACCCAACAAATCCCTATGGGGATAATTTCAATATTCTCTCTCCAAGTTGCACACTGTGAGAGTGGGCTTATTTATTTGCCAGTTCTAGTTAAAAAGAGTAGGATTTTTTTCTCTTATTTCACTTGTAGATTTCCTTCACTCTAATTCTACCACGATTCTAATTCTTCATGTGTATTTCTGCCTTCTCTTTCTCTAACCCGTAACTTTAGAAACAAGTCCTAGTTGTATGAAGTCAGAATCCCATCATCACAGAAATGAACAAAGGGAAAAATACTTGGTGTGTGATGATGTAGTGGAGGGTGGTGGTGGTGGGTCTCTGGGGTGAGCTTTTCCAGGAAAACTTCTGACTCCTTGCCTTTTCTGTCTCATTACAAAGCTAAATCAGCAAGACATCTTCCCATGAAAGGAGATGCTCAGACAAATGCGAGGAAGCAGGCAGCAGAGGTCTATGAAGAGCGGGGAGAGGTCAAGGAGGCTATAGTCTGTCTGGGCAGTCTGGGCCAGTTGCCATCCTCAGACAGGAAGAGTATCTCCCCAATAGGCAGTTTACAGGGCTGCTAATTGCCCATTTCTATGTATATATATCCGGCTTACACAAGGGCAACTCCGTCAAGAGAGAAACCCAAAGAGCTGAAGATGGATTTAGGAAGGCACAAGAGATCTATAAAAGTAGATGAATAAATAAAGGCATTAACTTTTAATGTAAATAGGACTGAAGCATTCTTATTACCTTATTTCTTGAAGATATAAGAGGAAATTCCTTCTGGCAATTTGAACAACTTTAAAGTGTTCTTGAGAGCACTTGGTAAGAAGCAAAGGGACCCAAGTACCAGATAATATCTGCTTACAGGTGCCAAGATTAGCTGAGAAGTGTCCGCATCCCTAGAGCAGCATGCTGCTGTACAGATAGCTGTCAGAATAAGGACACATCAGTTAGCTGGTCCCAGGCAAAGCACAGACTATGTTCCAACAACCCATCCACACATCCGTCCATCGACCCATCCATGTGCTGTGACAGGAGTGACTTCCAGCCTCTTCTCTACCATCCTTTCCCTTCCACCTTGAAGGTTCCCTTCTAAACTGTCTGCCAAGATCAAACTTCCTTCTAGAAACTGCTTTCAGTAGGGTGCTTTATCCCAGCAACATGAAGGTATCTACAACAGTGTCCATCCTGAATTGTCTCAACGCTTGAAAATGCTTATGCAACTACCAAACCAAACTAGATTAAGTGTACTAAAAGTCATTTCTTAGAGTAGCATATTTGCCACCCCCAGAGTGCCCTTTTGAATGAACCCCAAGTTTCTCAGCTCTGACTTGGATGCTCCATGGTCTCTGGTACTATGCTTGCATTTTGGCCTTAGTCTGTCCATGTTTCAATAAACCCTCCACATCAATTAAACCAGGCTGCTTGTCACATCTGAAAACTTGGTTAATTTCCTTACATCCATATTAATTAAAAAGGCTGTTGTTCCTGATTACACGTGGGAGGCAGAGAAGGCAAGAAGATGACAGAGAAGGCTTTGTATTTCCAAGGCTGAGTGATTTACAGTGTAGGTGCCATTAAATTAAACAAAGCCACGAGGAGGGCTGGACTGTGGGAAAAGTCAACACTGCTTTGCTGTCTCATTGCATCGATAGTAGAGGATGCTGGAGGAGAGGAGCCTGGCCTTTAGCTAGAAGAAGTGGATCAGTATGCAGAAGACAATTGCAGCTAGAGTTGGTGATTTTGTAGAAAAAGGGAAGTGATGATTGTAGTTGTAGATGGAAATGAAGGAAATAGGCACAGGAAGAGAGTGAAATGGGGAGAACACACAGGCTGACTCTTCTGGTGAGCTCAAGGGTCTGTGCCATTAAAGATGAATGCAAATATGAGAGGAAAGGCCAAAGCAAAAGCACTTCTTCCTGCCCATATTTTGTTAGGCCAATAACTACAAAGAAATCAGGGAATAATTTCTTTCCCAGGCCAAGACTTTGCTTTATGACTTTTAAGAACTTTCCTTTACTGTTGAAGACAGGTACACAGCTCACAGTATTCTGCAATTCTCAGATCTTGCTAACCTTCATAATGTGGGTCTTGCTTTTCAAGGGAGTATTCAGAAATATTTGCTAGTAATTATGAGGAACAAAGCAGGATTTCAGGCCCTGTGGATACAATGGCCAGGGAGATGAGCATAACCTTTCTGTGGATTACTTTCTAGTGGATGGCATGGTCTTGCAAGCACAAGGAGAGGGCTCACACTGGCCTGGGTGCAGGGGAGTCCACCCTGCACCATGGAAGCAACTGCATCTGGGTCCTACAAGATAACAGATCATTGCTCAGACTGGGATATAAGATGTGAGGGAGTTAATTAGGAAGGCATGATCAAATTGAGAGATACTAAAAGCCAGATGTAAGACAGCACCTTCAAACAGTTCAGTGTGGCTGGGGTACAGTGTAGCAGGCATGTGAGAGATTAGAGAGAAAAGCCAAGGTCATTTATGCATCGAGCTAGGTTTTGATGCTATCCTTCCGATGATAAAAAAAAAAGTCCTCACAGGCTAGCTCTGTGCAATTACACAGGACAGATTATGTTTGAGAAATACCTTTCTGGCAGAAGGGTAATAAATTGGGGAAGGTGGAAACAGCAATAAGAAATAGCAGCTGGGGAAGCTGCCATAACTTGCTGTCCAGGCAAGACTTGATAAGGGCTTGAACCAAGGGAAGGAGGCTAGAGATACAAAGGAATGTATGGATTCAAAAACTTTTTGATATGAAATGACTTAAATTAATGACTGACTGAAGGTGGAGCCACAGAAAGCATATCAAGGCCCATCCTTGATTATGGCAATTGCAGTGTGAGGGATGGAGGAGACATGTGACCTCCAGAAAGGATCAGACCAGAGGCATAAGGCACCGACGTCTGGCTGGGTGTGGTGAATTTGAGATCCCTCTGATGTCAGGCAGACATGTAGATATGCAAATATAAATCTGGGTGAAATTCAGGCTGGACATACAGGCTCAGGAAAGACACTGTCTCCTGGACAATTTGCACAGCTCTGGGGCAACCAGAGGGCTAAAAAATAGATAAGCTGGTGGGAAAAGGTCACAGTTTTGTCCAAGTTTCCTAGAACAAAGGACACCAAAGAATACCAAAGTGAAATGTGGACTGCTAATATTTTTTTTAAAGATTTGACCACAGAAATTCAAATGGCCCATGGTTCTCTGCAGCTCCCCACCCCTCCACCCTTTAACAGCAATGTGGGTTGCAGGAACCAAGCAAGGCTGTGCTGTACAGGTCTCTGGCTGCACTGCACCATGGTTCCCACCTCCTGATGGCTGCATTTCTAGACAACAGAGATGTCAGATTTGTTCCATATATCACCATGGGCTAGGGTCAAGTTGGGTATCCTAATGGCACCCTTTCATAAGAGATTTGGAAGACAATATAGAGCCTGTCATAAGCAAGACACACTTGAATCAAGTGGTAAGTGAATAAATGAATGCCTTAAATATGAGACATTATGGATCCTACAGAGGAGCGGGAAGGCATGGCCAAAGCTGTCCAGAGACAATTGTTTATCAAGACTGCTAAGGATGCGTGAGCAAAATAATAAATAATATCTTATTTCCCTACTCATAAAAAAAAACGCACGCTTTGTAGTAGTAAAATCCAGGCTGCTCTAGCCCTTGCTGCATACATTCACTTATGAGACCAAGCTATTTCTTGAATTTTGAAGAAGAAATGAACTACCACTTCATAGGAGGTGTAATATAAAAATCTATAGATTTGGGCAGGTTTCTCTTATTATTTCTCTGAAACCAACACTTCGGTTAGGTGAGAATATATGGGATAGATGGTAATTGCCTTTTGGCTGGATCTAAATTTTCCTCCTCCTTCTTTTCTCCTCCAATATTAATTATCAGAACTAAAAATAGCCCATTGTGGGATCCGTGAGCCTTTGGGAGGCTTCTGCGGAAATCTGACATCTGCGCAGGAGGCTCTGCTGAGACGTGTGTTTCTGTAAAGCTGGCTCCTGTTTGTGAATTCCATAAACACTTGCCTAGTGAAGGCTGAAGTGTCTGTCTCTCACGATTGCTGTGAGTGGCAGCCTGTGAGAACACTGTCGTTCTGAGCAGACATGACTCAGTGCCTGAAGGGAATAGGGAATGCATGGAATATTTATGATCAGGAGCCTTAATTACAATAGGAAAATATTGGTAAGATAACATACTACCACAGTGTGCAAATACGATACCGTGGACTCGGAGAATTTCTCTTCTGGTGTGCATATATAAACAGATGTCCATTCTCACCCACCTATTTGGTATAAAAATGTGGTATGAAGAAACTTACAAAACAGGAAAATTACTGAGTTGTTAGCATTCATGGTTAGGAGAGATAGATTTCAGTGGGCACTTGGAAAACCTTCATGGGCCAATGTGTTCCTACTGGAATTATAGACTCAGATACTAACATTAAGTCTATTTTTAGAAATATAACTGTCGCCACTGAAAGTCCTTCTCCACTTGTAGGGGTTCATTACAGCAGATGCTCTTCAATTATCCTTTTGAAGTGAATGGTAGTTCTGATGGGAGGTAAGGTGAAGCAAAAGGGGCAGCTACTTCACACCATGGATATAATAGTCATATTTCTCAATCATGACACATTTGGACAAGAAGAAAAATAGATTGGTTAGGCTGAAACTGAGCAGTTCTAGAAAACCACCCGAAGTGCACGGTTATGTAAGCAGGAGGTATTGTCTAAGGATGGAGTGTGAAGTGGGGACCTGTAGAGAAGCATGATACAGAGTGAGGCAGTCAGAGAGCTGGGAGCAGGGATGGGCAAAGGGTGGATGGCATTGTGAGCCTGTGAGCCTAAGAACAACTTTGCAGTGTACCCAGGTGGGGCCACTTCACACATGGTTGCTGATGCTACAGAAATTTTTTGTTTTAATTTTTAACCCCAAAATGGTCATCACATACTCAGCTCCTTTGATTGAATTTCCAAATATTAATTTGCTCAGTTACTTTAATGTGAAAATAAATATGACCAAAGGTAAATATTTGATTCAACATTGATCAACTACATTCTTAGTAAAGTTGCTGCATTGTCACTGGGAATTATGAAGCATGATTTGAAATTATTTTTTCTAAGTATTTATTTTTTATTTTTAAAAATATCTTTATTATGAATAATTATATACATTGTATGAGCAAATCTTGTGAATATATCCCCATTTCCCTCCTCTCTATCCCCTACCCACTGGGGTCCTTCTTAGGTGCACATACTGGATCTGTCCATAGGTTAGGGGGTTATGAACTGCACCAGAGGTAGCCAGTTTTTTGATCTTTTTATTTTCCTTCCCCCTTGTGTATTGTTGCTGAGCGGGCAATGATTGTGGATATTTTCCCCCCATCATGGCTCTTACAATCTTTTCACTCCTTCTTCAGCTCAGTTCCCACACAGTGGGTGGGTCTTGAGTCAGCTTTGTTGTTGAGATCTTAAGTATCTCTGGATTTTTGCCTTGGGTTGTGTTGGGTATCATTGGTGTCTTTGTCTCCATTGACCTTTCATGGGTTATCAGACTTGCTGGGGTGATTGGTCTCCTGTTTGTCTCATCACTTTCTCATGGGTTTCATTTGGGTCCTGTGTGAGGGTTAGGTGTGGTTTGTCTCCTGCCAGGATGTCAGCCTTCATCCAATGACTTGTTAGTGGAATTCAGTTGTTCCAGGCTCTCTCACTGCCTTCTGAAAAATACAAACTGATTTGTATTTAAATGTTAAACAATTTACTTGAGTAAGAAACAATAACCAAGATGTCTATTTACTCAAAATTTCTCATTTGATAGTACACATATTGTCCTCTTCCAATTAAAAAGAGAATTTAGGGGCTGGGGAAATGGCTCAGTGGATAAGAGTGCAAGCATGAGGACCTGAGTTCAATTCCTGGTGTCCATATAAAATGCCAGGCATAGTCACACTTGCCTATAACCCCAGTGCTGGGGAGGGCAGACATGAGAGGATAACTGAGCATCCCTGGTTAACCATCTAACTGAAAAACAAGGAGCTCAAGGTCAGTGAGAGGCCCTGTCTCAGGGAATGAGGTAGAAGAAAATAAGCTAGAACACATGATGTCTTCCTCTGGCCTCTGCATGTGTGTGCATGGGAATGCCCATCTGAATGCACATGTATACACAAGACAGACAGACAGACAGACACACACACACACACACACACACACACACACACACACACACACACACCACAAACAATAGATTTGAGTCTCAAATTACTTTCTTGCTGTCACATCGGCATCACAGGTGACTTATATGTCTTTGTCAGTTAGTGTGTATGAGTCCAAGTGCACTTCATTTTTGAGTTAAGGAAAATATATTTTGGAAGACAAATTTGTTCTCCTAAAGAATTCCCTGAACACCATTTCATATCAAGTGATCGAGGGCTACTCATTATAGCAGACAATCAGAAAAGGCCTAGAGACCTCCAGAGACCAGAAAGGCTTGTGTGGCTTTCCATCCTTCCACCTTGGCACACTTGTAAGACCTGACCCCAAATATTGGCACGGTGGTCATTTCATCTTTGCAACTGTCTAAAGGTCCAAATTCCCTACCTAAGAGTGTGCTCCCAGTGACAGCCTCATCCTGGCCTTGCAGGGGCATTTGCTCAGATGCTTTTGGTCCTGATTCTTCAGGTTTTTCAGGCCCTGCTGTAGGTGGCCTGGATTCATTCAAGGTTTCCCAGGTTGCTGAGGAGCAGTGAGTCACAACTATTCAGGGGAAACCTATATGGGCCCACGAGTGTCAGCCTCTTCCTTTCCTAACCTGAAGCATTCCTGCAATTGGAGCAAGTCTACGTTTATACTTTATGCTGCATCTGGAGAGCTCTGTAATATTTCAATTGAAAAGAACAAAAAATATTGGTAGTAATCTAAGTTTAAGAACCAATGATTGATGCTCAGAGAATAACCCTAAAGGGGTGCTAGAGTGTGCCATGACTCAGCTTTACTACCAGTGTACGAAGGAAGGATGAAGTCTACCCATATGTCACTATACAGGGACATAGAACAATAGGGTTAAGCTTAAAAAAGACAAGTGACAAAGCAAAATGTATAGTAGTAACATGAATGCAAATCAAAGCGATGGACCCCTTTAGGCAATTGGGGGCTTCCTATAAGTGGACTCTTTGTTATTGGAATGAAGGAAGCACCACACCACCTACCAATGAGAGGTAAATGGTAGCTTGCTGCTTTCAGTTTGATTTAAGTCAGAGACCGTGGGGGTTTTATTTATATATTTACTTATATATTTCTTGACTTTCATTTTTCATTTATGGGACACAATCCTGCTGTGAAGCCTAGAACTCCAGATCCTCCTGCCCAACCCATGAGTGGGGGTATTGTAAGTGTGTGTCACTACCACAGCTTTTTTGTTTTGTCATTTTTAAACCTGCCGACTGATAATGGAATTGATCACCAAACTGGTAAAGCTCTCTTCCTTCAAGTTTTGGGGCATAACTAAAGAAGAGTGAATACTGACCCAAATAAATGCTAAGTTTGACTAAAGTAAACTTTTTTAAAAGGATAGATTTTGTATCCATTGGAGGAAAAAAACAGAAACGAAGAAACACACAAACTAGAAATTACAAACAAATATTGACAGAACTATGGGAGAAAGATTAAGTGACTCAAATTTCAATTTATAAAGGATGATCAATCAGAGAGTTATTTGTATTAAATCAGAGGAAGACTAGACTCATTGCACTTCTCTCTTGGCTTCCCTAAGAAACAAATTAGAGTGCAAATGTATTTTGGCATACCAAGCATTATGCACCAACTTATTCTTGATTAATATCACAATGTGTTGATGAAATTTTCTAACCACTGCTTAGAGCTAAAATGAGAGTATCTTTTTGTTAAATAAAATGTGTTGATACTTGTTTTCTTGGTGTCCATTACTTACATATTCAATTTCATGTTCATAGAAATGGTGTGCTGGAAAATTATTTTAGTAGTCAGAAATACAGAGTGTCTACATGTCTCTTATGCTTCAGCTCCTTTGTATTTTATTTTACTCTATTTTGACAGTTTTATTGAGGGCCAGTGATGTTCCAGATACCATGAAGGGACTAAGAATTCAGAGATTTTCTCTCTTACTTCTTTTTTTTTCCTTTTCTTGCTGTGCTGGAGAATAAACTCAGGGTTTTATATGTGCCAGGTAAGCACTATACTACTGGTCACAACCTCAGGAGAGATTATTATTTGCAAAGTGTTTTATAACATCAAGAATCTAATAGTTTATAAATAATAAGCAAAATAGATACACATACCAAAAGTTTTAATAAAAGGAAATAGGTACTATGAATGAACTTGGTATGCAATACTTAGGAATAAAAGCAAAAGAATCTTCTAAGTCCATGTGGGCAAAGAAACTCTGAATCTCATTTTCACTTCTGTGTCAAGTCTGCTATGGTTTAGATCTTGGCTGCTCCCCAGAGCTCCAAGTGATGAAGGCTTAGTCTCCAAGGACTTTTGAGCAGTAGGCCAAGTGTGAAAGCCTTAGGTCATTAAAGGCATGTCCCTGAGGGTGCCTCTAGTCCCTTTCTTCTGTCTTTTGCTTCCTGGTGGTGAGGTAAGCAATTCTATTCTCTCCCAGGCTCCTGCTATATGTTCTCCCTCGTCATCAGCCAAAACAAGGGGCCAGTTGAACACAACCACATCTTCTAAAGTCAAAGCTTAAACAAATGTTTCCCTTTGTAATTCAGGTAATTTGTTATGGTGATGGGAAGTTGACTAACACAACACCCCATTATCATGCCCAATACTTGAGGTCTGGGAAACTATTATTTTATGATGGTGGAAATGAAATTCTGAATGAAATTATGAAGGAAGTAGGAATTGCTCTAGTAACCTTTGTGGGGGACCTAACCATTGAGCTTGGTCATGAAAGAAAGGGGGTAGAGGTCACTCCAGGGGAGGAGGGGAGGCATGTGCACACCAGAAAGCTCAGGTTAGATGTGTGAAACTGCATCAGGCAACATTGAGATATACTTATAAATATACACATATACTTAATACTTCCAAACAACATGCACACACATGTAAAGGTTATTTGCCTGGTGTTTGGTTTACTCTGTTTTATCCTTTTTTTTTTTTTTGTATCCTACAAAGAGAAATTCAAAACTTCTGTAGCCATCAAACAATGGATCCTCTGGGGGGGCTGTCCAGGCCCTGCTTTCTGAGCATTCTGTAATATTCTAAGCTCTCCCTGTTGTCCCTTTCTTGTATGGAACCCTTACTCCTGCCAGGCCTTGCTGCTAATCATTCCGTAATCATTGAAAAACCTGCGGGGACACAAAGCTGTCAATGAATTTGAACTGTCCTTTATTTGCCTTGTTTCTGATCAAGTTTGGACTATGCCAAAGCTTCTTAGCAGAAAGGAATCGGGATAAGAGGCCAGG
This sequence comes from Zapus hudsonius, assembly GCA_004024765.1. Lineage (NCBI taxonomy): Eukaryota > Metazoa > Chordata > Mammalia > Rodentia > Dipodidae > Zapus > Zapus hudsonius. The sequence continues at coordinate 4,326 of PVHP010002196.1, read as the reverse complement.
AGGATCTCTTGGATTATCACAAGATAAGCAAGCATCGGTGAACCATGTGTTAACAGCTGTTAGAGACAGGTTAAATATAGTCTCTGCTAAAAGCCTTTGTGCTACCCTCTTTCATTCCAGCTTTATTCCCATCCAACAATGGGAAAATGTGCCTCCATTATGTAATATCTTTGCATATGGCATGTTATGAAAAGGAATAGTAATAATCAGTCAAATGCAAGCTGCTTTAAAGCTAGGGTAGCTGGGAAAGAGCAAGAAGAACAGGGGGAATAACAGTGTAGATGTCAGAAAATAAGTGGTGTATTGGTTCTTTCCTTTCCTTTGATTTTATATATTATCAAACTCTGATGAGAGGTACCTTGTGTTCAATATTTAGCCATAAGATTGTAGTTTCTAAATACTACAAACTGTCTACCTGGACTCTCTGTAGAACAGAGAAGGGCCAGGGGAGCATCAAGGGGCTGGACATGTGTTGTAAGTTCATGTGATGGTCTGTGTGAGTGACCTATGGCTCTGCAGCCTGGGAGGAAGAGTCGTAGTCTCCAGAATGCTCTGGAAATGTTCAGTCCATTTGCAGTTCAGCATGTCAATGCACGGGCATTTCTAGGAGAAGCCAGTTCCTGGGGATCCATTTTGCTTTACTTTGTAAAGCAGTGGTTATTTTCACATCCTGTTGGAAAGACAGATCGGAATCTTAGGAGTAAAGATTTTTTTTAAATTATCTATTTATTTGCAAGAAGACAGAAATAGAGAGAAGAGGCCAGGGTTTCAGACGCTGCAAAGAATTTCAGATGCATGTGCCACTGTGCATCTAGCTTTATGTGGGTACTGGGTAATCGAACCCAAGCTTTGTACACAAGCACCTTATCCACTGAGCCATTTATCCAGTGCAGGAGTTAAGACAAAAGGAGGGTTTCCACAAAACTGCCAGCACTGTGGGTTCTGGGCAACATACCTGCTGATGTCAGAAGGAAGATCCATTTTCTTCCTTCTCCTACATACAGTGTCCCTCAACCCAGCTCACACCTCTCCCCACAAGCCAGTCACCATGTAAACCTTGATGAAACCAATCCTGAGAGGGTCCTGGTCCTCGAGTACTGTGGCAGCATTTGTACACAGAACCTGACTGTATGTGTTTGTATTTTCTCTCTATGTTGCTTTGTGTGCTGACCCCACACAAAAGTTAAGAGATGATTTGCTGCATAAAATAACTATTATTCTTTCAAAGAAAAAGCTGGAAGGCAAAACACTGACTGGCAACTTTTGTTTTAAAAAAAGAAATGGAAGAAAGGAAGGAGACATGAAGAAAGAATGTTAAAAACAACAGATGTGTTTATTCATAAATGTCTGGTCTCTCGGGTGTTCTTGCAATTGACACGTTATCCAAGCATCACCATCGTTATCAGTTATAGAACTCCGTATCAGATGTTGTGACCTACATTTCCACTCACTTTCTCATCTCTTCTATACAATGGACCCAATTGTCCATGTTAATGACATAAATATATGAAAATCCATTACTTGAGAAGAAGTTGACTTGCTTGATTATTTTCACAGTCAACAAATAGTTTAGTCAGGACTTTCTCCAGATCACACCGATTTAAAAGCTACATTTCTCAACTACAACAATACACCACCTACTCATTGAGATTGAAGTCAAATGCAACAGAGGGTAAGCATCTGTTCAGAAAAGCTGAAACTTGGCTTGTGTGGGCTATGTGTCTTAGTGCATTTATGCTCCTATAATAATGCAATTGGGTACTTTATAATGAACAGAAATTTCTTTTGCTCAATGGTACAAGTTGCTGGGAAGGCCAAGCCCAGGAGTTGTCTAGTGAGGACCTTCTTCTGCATTGTAGCATGAGCCAGAAGTTATCATATGGACAAGAGATCAAACTCACAGCCACAAGTCTTTGTGAAGTCAGTATTGACACACACAAGAAAAAATGGAGTCTTCCAGATTATTCCTTAGGACCCACCTCTTCAGTTGCACTGGGGATTACATTTCCACGACATGTCTTTTGGAGGTCATATAGTCAAACTCTAGGACCATTGCTTTTAGTCAATCCATCCTTTGTCATTCCCATAGGAAAAAGAACACAGGTAATATATGGTGCAAGAGAATAGGCCAATTCAAAACTTCTGTGGCTGGTGCTTCTGATCTGTCCTAGTGACGCCCAAAGCCTTAACAGCCCAAGTGCTCTTGTTAATTTCCTCCAAGACCTTTAAATGTCATGGAGGGAAATGTGTTTTATTCTAGATGCACAGGTCCTAATTCTTAGAGACTGTCAAGTAAGTGCATGCTCTGTCTCCTACCTTCTCAGTTCTGTAGGTGGTCATACACAGTGGCTCCCAGAGCTGGCATACAGTTCAGAGTCTTCTGAATTTTCACTAATGAAGTTCTGTGTTTCAGCAGAGGGGGAATGAGAGAAAAAGAAGGAAGGAAAGAGTCATGGTACAGACAGGTGTTAAAGAGAACCATCTGCTTGTTAATAACTTCCCACGGGTTTTGATGCATCAGTTCCGAAGCACATCTATAATGTGATGTCAGGCCCATTCCATTCCACTATCATTTTATAGAAATTTTATTACCCAACCTGCAAATTTTTTTAAAATTATGTTTTTAAATCCTTCTCTACTTGAATTGTGTTCTCAATGTGCTTTTCGCCTCTCCCCCTGCTCATCCAGTCTCCCTCTGTGAGTTCTCTTCCTTAGCACTTCTGCAAACCACAACAGAAGTTGCAGATTGAAGCTATTCCCACCAACTCATTATATTTGTAGAAAGTGATATTTTTCAATGCAGGTTAAAACTTATCCCAGTAATATCAAGGACTTTACAAAAGTATATAATTTGATTTTATATGTTACATGTACGTATTGCAGTAGAGCAGCAGATAAGAACTAGGGTTTTGAGTCTTACAGACAAACATGTGCTATAACATTTACTTACAAACTTGGGGTTAGGCTATGAAATGTTTCATTGTCATTTTTGAACACATGGTTCTATGCATGAAAACTCGGTTTTGTTCTCAAGCATTTCACTCAGTAGACGAAGAAGTAATTGCAAGAGTGACATAGTAAACATATTAATTGAAACATGATCAGAGGGCATAGTAGACCATAGAAAGTTATTAGAGGGGAGTGTGTGTGTGTGTGTGTGTGTGTGTGTGTGTGTGTGTGTGTGTGTGTTTTGAAATTTGATTGCTGGTATTCCTGACAGTATGATCACACAACAGAGGAATGCTGTTCCTTATGAACTTCCCCATTTTGTTCAAGAAAGAATCTCCTTTGAGGCTATGTTAGAATGCATCTAAAAAAGAGAGCGAGAGCGTTTGGGCATGACGACAGAAAATACATGATTTTTCCCTACCTTGACAAGCTTAGAATTGTATACTGATACTGGACATGGTGATGTAATTAGACATTCACCCTTTACTAGAATCTCCATAGTTAACCTAGCCCATGCCTATGGAGACTTACACTACTGTTTCCTGTTTCAGCTGTGTGGTGTTTAGTGCACAATCTTATGTTTGCTAAGTTTAATGAAATGTATATGTACTCACTATGTAACAAATAACTTTTCTGAATAAGGCATGAAAGTTATTACAAAAGACTTTAAATGGAGAATAACTAGAACTACCTTGCATTTATGAATGTATATTATCTGGTTATTTTATTACTACAATCTGCTATATTTCTTCTGGATATTTTATGCTTCTAGATTTTTAAAGGAGTTTAATAATTATGTTAGTCATATTTCTGTCACTTTGACAAAATATCTAAGAAAAAAATGACAGAAAATTCAGCTCACTGTTTCAATTCATGGTCACTTGGCAAGTTTTTTTTTGGATCTGTGGAGGGCAGCACATCATGGCAGATGAAAGTGATAAAAATGAAACTACTTAACTCATGGTTGCCAGGATGCAGGAGACTATGAGGAAGGGAATGGAGGAAAAACTCACCCTTCCAGGGCACAATAGCCTTCTTCCTCCAGCTAAGGCCCTCATTCGAAAGTTCCCACTCCTCTGTGGACGGATTAATCCAACCACAAGGTCAGAACCCTAACCTTCAAATCACCTCCTAAAGACCTCACCTCTGAACTGCTGCACTGGGAACCAAGTCTTTAATGCACGAGGTTTGGGAGACATTTACGAGTAAAACTAATAGGAATTTAACAATAAATTGGATAGTTGCAAAATACCCATGTCTACTCCAAGACCCTTGCGATAATTTAAAAATATTCTTGGAAAATCTGTAACTGAACAATAGTATATTAATATAATTTAACTTGCATTGATTTACATTGTCTTTTCAATATTATGTTTT